>CM021102.1:207541656-207636328 GCA_007115665.2 Sequoiadendron giganteum | reverse complement strand
CCATTGACAACCCAAAGATTTCAAACTTTTGGTATCACATTCTAGGCGATTGTTTCAAACCATACAAAGATTTCTTTAACTTGCAAACCAGGCTTTCTTTACCTTTTTCAACGAAGTACTCAGGCTAGGAATTATAAATTTCTTCTTCTAGCTCTCCATGAAGAAATGATGTTTTGACATCCATCTGGTCAATCTCTAAGTCATACGCGACTGCAAGTGACAATAGAAATATGATAGATGTCAGCTTGGCTATAGGGGAAAAAATTTCTCCATAATCAATTCCCTCTACCTGGGAGTATCCCTTTGCAACCAACCTTGCTTTATACTTTTCAGCACTGCCATCTAGACCAAACTTCTTCTTAAATATCCATTTACAGCCAACAGGCTTTCTCCCTTTAGGCAAAGGCACCAAATCCTAGGTTTCATTCTTCTTCAATGATTCCATTTCTTCATTCATGGATTCCAACTAGGAATTTGAATCAGACATATTAATCGCCTCTTTCACAGTCCTAGGCTCATCAGTGCTAGTAATTAAAGCATAGGCATAGTTCAAATCTAACATAGAGAATCCATACCTATCAGTTTGATGTCTTTCACGTGTAGACCTTCTCACTAGCTAAGGTTGTGGTTATTCTTCTTCAAAACTCTCAGAGCCGCTAGAGCTCTCCTCAATTTCAGGTACACCATGTAGATCCTCTTTTTTTGGATTTTGAGGAATGTCAACTACATCATTCTACTTTTCCCTTTGATCTGCCTCTAGCTATGGATTAGTAGTTGAAGGCTTCAGCTCAAGAAATATTAAACTTTTTTTATACAAAACCTTCTCAGTATTAGGATTCCAGAGCTTGTATCCTTTCACATCAACACCATAGCCGATGAAGATACATTTAACAACCTTTTTTTCCAACTTAGATCTTTTCTCATTTGACACATATGCATATGCCTCACAGCAAAAGACATTAATATGTCTCAGAGAGGGATTCTTACCAAACCAAACTTCCAAAGGTGTTTTGTCAACAAGAGCAGAGCAAGGTGAACTATTTACTAGGTAACTTGTTGTAGCCATAGCCTCAACCCATAACTTCTACTCCAGACCAGCACTGCTCAACATATTTCTTGCCTTTTCCATTAGCGTCATGTTCAACCTTTCAACAACTCCATTCTGTTGTGGAGTATAAGGTGTAGTTTTATGCCTTTTAATCCCATGGTCTTTGTAGTACTTTTTGAAATCTACAGAACAAAACTCACCACCATTATCCGTCCTCAAACATTTGATTTTCCTTCCAGTCTGATTTTCTACCAAATTTTTAAATTCTTCAAATCGACTGAACACTTCTAATTTACTCTTAAGAAAGTATATAAAATCCCTTCTCGAATAATAATCAATAAAAGAAATATAATATGTAGATTTTGATAACGAAGGAATATTCATTGGACCAAATACATCAGAATGAACATAATCTAGTACACCAAAATATTTATGAGGAATCGAATAAAATGAAACACGATGTTTCTTTCCATAAATGCAGTGTTCACAAAAATCGAACTCAAGATTACAATCAACAAGCCCTTCAACAAGATTTTTATTTTTCAAGGTTTTTAAACCTTTCTCACCTATGTGACTGAGTCTATGATGCCACAACATGGTCTTCTCTGTTGGGAGTTTCACCTCCAAGGAATTTAAACTCATAGGAGCGACAATCTTCTCCTATGTACGAACAACCTTGCTTGAATTTTTAGAGACATTGCTACATTGAACAACACATGCATCCAGCTTGTACAGAGTGCCAATTCGTACACCCTTAGCCAACACCATTATGCCTCTAGTCATCTTACATCCTTTACTCCACAAAGAAACTTGCACACTAGCATCATTCAACTTACTGACAGAGAGTAAGTTACAAGCCAAACCTGGTATGTGTAGTACATCACCAATCCCTTTGGTTCTTCCATCAGGGAATTGTATTTTGACTCTTCCACGGCCAACAATCTCCAGAGTTGAGTCACTCACCAGGTACACCTTTCCACCATCATACTTTTCATATTTAGTGAACCACTCTATATGAGACGTCATATGGAAAGATGCACCTGATTCAATCAGCCAGACATCATCTAATGCCTGAGTCACCAAGGCTGCAATGAAGGCATCTACATCACTCTGAGAAGAGACATTTTCAGAAGAGTTATTCTTCTTCTTATCCTTGCAATCCTTTTGAATATGACCATGCTTCCCATAGTTCCAGCATTTCACCTTGGAACTTTTACCAAGAGACTTTTATCTCCCTTAAGATTTGGATTTATACTTCTTTTCCTTCTTCTTACCTTTCTCCTTTGATCTACTCTGAACAGCAAGAGCCTCTTTGGCCATCTCCAAAGACTTCCTTCGCATTTATTCTAACAACAGTGAGGCAACCACGTCTTCCATCTTGAAATTAGTTGTTGTACCTCCAATAACCATTACCAGATGATCCCAAGTGTCAGGTAAGGAACATAACATAAGCATGCAATGATCCTCCTCCCCTATTGGTGCAGGAGCACCCCAAAGTACATCTAGGAGAGTTAACTATAAGGTCATCAATTGACAAATTGTATTGGATCAAAAGTAGCAAACTCCTTCCATCCTTTGAGTTTGTGCCTTAGAGGCATTTGAGAACAAGTATTATGTTATTCAAGGTCATGTTGACCATTTGCTAGATTGGGGTTTGGCCACAAAGATGATTTAAGACCTTGTAGACCTCCCTAGGTGTTAGTTTTCTTTAAAATTTTGCAAATAAGGCCTATTGGGAAAGCCACAAGCGGCCATGGAACAGTTAGGCTTGAGCTTAACTGATTTGGAAACCTTTATAAGGTGTGTCTCAACCTGTTGGAAGGTTGGAAGCTTTTGTAAAATTGAAGGTTCATGAATACTAGTGTGGACAGTGAGAAGAATATATAAAATTTTGAGTGATCAGGAGCAATCATGGCTCTGTAGTTTGTTGTAGTTTGTAGTATAGCTATGTTCAAAGCTTTGTGTGGTGGTAATTAGTTTGTGTGATCAGTTTTCAGGCGTTGTTTTTGTAGATAATTTGTTTCTTTTAGTTTACTGTTCTGACTGGCAGATTGTAGTCGATGGAGTCTTAGTTACATTCCCACTATACCTTGTGTACGGGCCCTTGGGAACTATGACCAAGCTCCATGTATGTATATAGAATAGGGTTAGGAGTGGTCAGGAGTCATGGAAACATGGAGAAATTCTTCTCCTAGGTGAGCTTGACAGTGCACAGCTAGGAAAGACAGGAAGTGCAAAGCACTTGGTTTGCAGGGGTGAACTTTCCCTATCAAGTCACGTGGTGGAAAGGTAGATAGGAGCCTTGAAAAGGCTTGGTATGAAGGAGGAGACTTCACTAGTCCATCTGAATGGAGAACAAGCTGACAGTTCACCATCTGGCTAGGAAATGGCCTAAAAGAGGCCTAAATTGCAAAAAGGAGGGTTATGACTATGTACGGTCAGGTGAGGATGAATACCTCTAGAATCTTTGAGGGATGAGCATAAGGACCAAGAAACCAAAGAAAAAAATTTGTGCTCTTTGGAGAATTTAGGTGAGTTATCCTATTTCCTCGAAGTAGAAGACTTAATTGGAAAGCCTAGATCTAGTGACTAAAACCCTAGATGAGGGTTTGGTGAAAGCGATGGACAAAGGAAGCAAGGTGGAGTTTTTAGAACTAATTTATGATGGTGTGAACCTGTAGGAATCATCCCCACACCCCTGCAAAGAACAAATTGAGAGTTGGGAGTAGTTAGCCTTTAGGGAAGATTAAGGGCTAGGGGAAGAATAGGAGCATTGCACCAAGGTTGGCTTGGTAGGTTGTAATTGAGATGGTAGTGGGGTTGGCCAGGAGAACCAAGGGTACCTAAGAGAAGGTCCTAAAGGTTAAGGTGTTAAGACACCAAGGAGATCTTGCTAGCAAAGATCCAGAGCATGGAACAATGATCATTCCATCCAACCCTACCCTATCAGATTGGTATCAGAGCAAGTTAAAGATTTAGGAGAGAATCTTGTATGTCAGACCTTGATTCCAGTGGTTCCACAACCATGGTGACAAACATTGAGTTGGAAAAGAGGGTTGAAGATCAAGAGGAAGATAATAGGAGGTTGAGAGAAAGATTGGCACAAATTGAGGAAGCATTGAGCAATGTGCAAATCAAGGCCGATGAGGTCAGTGAAAGATTGGAGGGCAGGGAACCAAAGAGTGAAGAGGTTGTAGAGGAAGACAAGACCCCTGAACCTAACCCTGTTCTACAAGAGGATCCTTTCTTGAAGGCATTGAAAGCTTTGAGTGGGAAAGCACTTGAAGGTATATCACTGTTCAGTGGCAAATTAGAGGCTGACCTAGTCCTGGATTGGATAGAAGGCATGGAGAACCATTTTGAATGTGATGGAGTCACTGAAGCATAGAAGGTGAAGGTGGCCAAGTCTAGATTGAGAGGATTTGCCTTGACATGGTGGAAATTCATTCAGACAAAGAGGGAAAAGGAAGGCAAGAAGCCTATTTCAACTTGGAAAGGTATGGTGGCAAAGGTGAGAGAAGCATATATACCAGATGATTATGAGATTCAGTTACACAAGAAGAGGAAAAGCTTGAGGCAAAGAGACCAAGATGTGAACACTTACATTGAGGAGTTTCAAAAACTTTGTATGAGGTCCAATGTTTCAGAAGATGAAAGTCTCAAGGTGGCTAGGTATCTTAACGACTTGAAGTGGAACATCCAAGAGGAGATGACTCTTCTAAGTCCTAAGACAGTACACCAATGCTATCAATTAGCTATTAAGATTGAGGAAAGAAGCAAGAGGAAACATGATTAGGATTCTAAGAGTAGAGGCAAAGGCAGAGATCAAAGAGATCAAAGAGGACAGAGAGGTGGCTACCAAGGTAGAGGAGCTGAGCAAAGAAACCAAGGAGAGTCTAAACTCACTGAGCATGGGAGTGAAACACCTTCTAGAGGAGGTTATGGAAGAGTTAGAGGTTCTCAAGGAGGATCAAATAGAGGAAGAGGAGCAGGCAGGAGCAATTCATATTTTGCTACTATTAAATGTTACCATTGTGGTCAAGTAGGCCGTCTAGCTTATAGGTGCCCGGAGAAAGCATCTTCATCAAATGCTGAGAAGAGAGTGGCATATGCTCAAGAGGACACCATGAGTACTTAATCACCAGAGATCAGTCACACTGAATCTGAAATGGGGGAGAATCTGATGTTTAGGAGAGTTTTGATCAGACAATCGGTCAAGGAAGAACCAAAACAAAGAAGAGCTCTATTTAGAGTGAGATGCAAGATACTTGGAAAAGTATGTAAGGTCATTGTAGATTCAGGTTCAATAGACAACATCATCTCAGAAGAGGTAGTAAAGAAGTTAAAATTGGAGAAGGTACCCCACACTAACCCCTACAAAGTAACATGGTTGAACAAAGGGCAGAGTGTTCTTGTTAATGAGTAAGTAACAGTGGAGTTTTCCATTGGAGGGTACAAAGATAAGGTGATTTGTGATGTATTACCCATGGATGCATGCCATCTACTATTGGGTAGACCATGGCAGTATGACAGAAATGCCATGTATGATGGGAAGGAGAATACTATTTCTTTTAAAAAGGATGGGAAGAAATTTAAGTTGCAATCACTGTCAGAAGAAGAAGGACAGTCAAAGACACCAAGTGTCCTATTAAGCAGTGGCAAAGAGTTCCTTAACAACCTACATCAAGGGGGTGAAGGTTATGAGATCATGTTGCAGTCCAAAGAAGAGAACAAGACTAAGAAAACAGTCATACCCAGAGCAGTCCAGAAGTTGCTTGAGAAGTATAAGGATATAGTAAGTGATGGTGCACCTGCAACTTTACCTCCTAAAAGGGCCATTAGTCATCAGATTCACTTCATACCTGGAGCTTCATTGCCTAATAAAGCAGCTTATAAGCTTACACCGTATCAAAATCTAGAGGTAGCTAGACAAGTGTAGGAGTTATTGGATCAAGGATTGATTAGGAAGAGCATCAGCCCATGTGCAGTGCCAGTGGTCTTAGAAACCAAGAAAGGAGGCAAGTGGATATTATGCACTGACTCTAGAGCAATAAATAGAATCACAATCAGGTATAGGTTTCCTATTCCTAGGATTGAAGACTTGATGGATTGTCTTAGAGGAGCTCAGTACTTCACCAAGTTGGATCTCAAGAGTGGATACCACCAGATCAGGATCAAGGATGGAGATGAGTGGAAGACAACAAATGGGTTGTATGAGTGGAGAGTTATGTCATTTGGCCTCTCTAATGCCCCTAGCACCTTCATGAGGCTCATGAATGAAGTACTAAAGGAATTTACAGGTTTATTTGTGGTGGTATATCTTGATGATATACTCATCTTTAGCAAGACAGCAGAAGAACACCTAAAGCATGTGGAGTTGGTTCTTAGAAGATTGCAAGAGGAGAAGTTAGCCATCAACCTAGAGAAGTGTGAGTTTTTCAAACAAGAGCTTGTATATTTGGGTTTTTTAGTGTCCCAAGGATCATTGAAGATGGATCCAAGCAAGGTGGAATCTATCCTAAACTGGCCTACACCAACCACAGGGACTGAGGTAAGAAGTTTCCATGGATTGGTTCAATTTTATAGGAAATTCATAAGAAACTTTGGTGGCATATGTGTACCAGTCCTAGATACAATCAAGGGTGGTTTGAAAACTAAGTTTGTGTGGACTCAAGAAGCTGAGAAAGGGTTTGAGAAACTAAAACAAGAAGTGGCAACTCAACCTATTCTCTTATTACCAAGCTTTGACAAGTTGTTTACTGTGGAGTGCGATACTAGTGGAGTTGCAGTAGGAGGAGTGCTTAGTCAAGAAGGCAGGCCCATAGCTTTCTTCAGTGAAAATATTAATGAATCTAAGAAGAAGTATTCTACCTATGATCTAGAACTTTATGCTTTGGTTCAGTCACTTAGGAAGTGGAGGCATTACCTTCTACCCAAGGAGTTTGTGGTCTTTACTGACAATCAGGCACTTAATTATATCAACACCCAAGAGAAGTTGAGCAATAGACAATTGAAATGGATGGAGCACATCCAAGCTTTTACCTTCACAATCAAGCACAAGAAGGGACAATTGAACACGGTAGCAGATGCATTGAGTAGAAGATTGCTAACAATGCAAGAGATACAGATCAAGAGCATTGGCATAGAGAGTTTCAAGGATCTCTATGGGGAGGATGAAGATTTCTCAGAGGCCTACAAGGTATGTTCTGACTTTGAGAATCATTTTCATAGCCAATACTCAGAGTATACTTTGCAAAGTGGATTGTTGTTTAAAGGGAATTAGTTATATGTTCCAAAAGGGTCAATGAGAGAAAACCTCATTCAAGAAAAGCATAATGGTAGTCTTAGTGGATATTTTGGCATCAACAAGACATTAGAACTAGTGCAAAGGTTCTACTATTGGCCTAAGTTGTCAAGAGATGTCAGGAGGTATGTGGAGCAATGTGTTGTGTGTATGAAAGCTAAGGGAGGAGCTAGTAATGTTGGCCTATATCAACCCCTACCCATTCCTAACAGACCATGAGAGTGTGTTAGCATGGATTTTGTGGTAGGACTCCCTAAGACCAAGACTGGATTTGATAGTGTGTATGTGGTGGTAGATAGATTCAGCAAGATGAGTCACTTTATTCCTTGCAAAACCACACATGATGCTAGCTATATAGCTCACCTTTTCTTTAAGGAAATTGTAAGGATTCATGGATTTCCCTTAAGCATTGTTTCAGATAGGGATGTGAAGTTCATGAGTCACTCTTGGAAGACTCTATGGAGCAGATTAGGTACCAACCTATCTTTTGGATCAGTTTACCATCCTTAGATTGATGGTCAAACAAAGGTGGTTAACAGGGTGCTAGGTAACCTTCTAAGGTGCCCAACCAAAGAATATGGATAGACATGGGACATGGTTATCTCACAGGCTCAGTATGCTTATAATGACAGTGTGAACCGGACCACAGGGAAGAGTCCTTTTGAGATTGTGTATGGAATGCACCCAAGAGGTATATGTGAGCTCAGGGATCTAGGAGCTATGGAACATAGGAGTGGACATGCAGAAGACTTCACTCAAACCATGAAAGAGATTCAGGAGCAGGTAAAGAAGATAGTCACCAAGGCTACACAAAAGTTGAAAGACAAGGTAGGTATGTCAAGAAAGGATTTGCAATTTGCAATAGGAGACTATGTCATAGTCCACCTTAACAAATCAAGGTTGCAGAAGGGTACATCAACCAAATTTCAGATGAAAAGAGTGGGACCATGCAAGATATTAGCCAAGTATGGGAAGAATGCATACAGGGTGGAGTTACCTGCAGATTTGGGAATTTCACTTGTCTTCAATGTAGCTGATTTGATCAGGTACAAAGGATTAGTCAATGACAAGGATCAGACCAGTAGGGAGATCTTCAAGGAAGTAAGCAACATACCCTTACCTATTCAAGACAAGCTTCAGGCAAAAAGGATCTTGGAGTCAAGGGTGAAGAAATCTACAAGGCATAAAGTGTACATGGAGCATCTTGTCAAGTGGAAGAACAAACATGAATTTGAGGCTACATGGATGGATGAAGCTTAGTTCAAGAAGCAGGTTATTGACCAATCTCTAATCTCTCCTCACATTCCTTAAAGTCTATGCAAAGGGGGAGAATCGTGCAGGAGCACCCCAAAGTGAATCTAGGAGAGTTAACTACAAGGTCATCAATTGACAATTTGTTTTGGATCAAAAGTAGCAAACTCCTTCCATCCTTTGAGTTTGTGCCTTAGAGGCATTTGAGAACAAGTATTATGTTATTCAAGGTCATGTTGACCATTTTCTAGATTGGGGTTTGGCCACAAAGATGATTTAAGACCTTGTAGACCCCCCTAGGTGTTAGTTTTCTTTAAAAGTTTGCAAATAAGGCCTATTGGGAGAGCCACAAGCGGCCATGGAACAGTTAAGCTCGAGCTTAACTGATTTGGAAACCTTTAAAAGGTGTGTCTCAACCTATTGGAAGGTTGGAAGCTTTTGTAAAATTGAAGGTTCATGAATACTAGTGTGGACAGTGAGAAGAATATATAAAATTATGTTTTTGCTTTGATTTTGTGTGATCAGGAGCGATCATGGCTCTATAGTTTGTTGTAGTTTGTAGTATAGCTATGTTCTAAGCTTTGTGTGGTGGTAATTAGTTTGTGTGATCAGTTTTTAGGCATTGTTTTTGCAGATAATTTGTTTCTTTTAGTTTACTGTTGTGATTGGCAGACTGTAGTTGATGGAGTCTTAGTTACATTCCCACTGTACCTTGTGTACAGGCCCTTGGGAACTATGACCAAGCTCCATGTCTATATATAGAATAGGGTTAGGAGTGGTTAGGAGTCATGGAAACATGGAGAAAGTCTTCTCCTAGGCGAGCTTGACAGTGCCCAACTAGGAAAGACAGGAAGTGCAAAGCACTTGGTTTACAGGGGTGACCTTTCCCTGTCAAGTCACATGGTGGAAAGGTAGATAGGAGCCTTGAAAAGGATTGGTATGAAGGAGGAGAATTCACCAGTCCATCTAAATGCAGAAAAAGCTAACAATTCACCATGTGGCCAGGAAATGGCCTAAAAGAGGCCTAAATTGCAAAAAAGGAGGGTTATGACTGTGTACGGTCAGGTGAGGATGAAGACCTCCAGAATCTTTGAGGGATGAGCATAAGGACCAAGAAACCAAAGAAAAACTTATGTGCTCTTTGGAGAATTTAGGTGAGTTATCCTATTTCCTCGGAGTAGAAGACCTAATTGGAAAGCCTAGATCTAGTGACTAAAACCCTAGATGAGGGTTTGGTGAAAGCAATGGAAAAAGGAAGCAAGGTAGAGTTTTTAGAACTAAGTTATGATGGTGTGAACCTGTAGGAATCATCCCCACACCCCTGCAAAGAAAAAATTGAGAGTTGGGAGTAGTTAGCCTTTAGGGAAGATTAAGGGCTAGGGGAAGAATAGGAGCATTGCACCAAGGTTGGCTTGGTAGGTTGTAATTGAGATGGTAGTGGGGTTGGCCAGGAGAACCAGGGGTACCTAAGAGAAGGTCCTAAAGGTTAAGGTGTTAAGACACCAAGGAGATCTTGCTAGCAAAGATCTAGAGCATGGAACAGTGATCGTTCCATCCAACCCTACCCTATCACCTATCTTCACACCCATAGATGCACACTAAGCAACACTCATATTAAATGAGTTCAGATGGTCTGCAATAGATGCACCTTCTTCCATCTTCAAGGAGTACAAAATTTTCCTCAGGAATAAATTATTCACCAAAGACTTTCCCTGATAAATATCACCAAGTTTTTTCCATAATGAAGTTGCAGTCTTCTCCTCATGAACATTCAGGAGTATAGAATCAACCAGACAAAGTCTTATCAAGCCTCTAGCTTTTCTATCTGCAAGATCCCAATCTTCTTGTTTCATACTTTGTGGCATAGTTCTAGACACAACAATCCAGAGGTCTCTATCCACCAATAGGTCTTCCATTTTGAGTTCCCACAACTCAAAATTGCTGCCATTGAATTTTTCAATTTATTCTCTACCTGAAGTACTCACCATCTCAAACAGTAGACTCAGTAACTAGTTCTCCCTTTGCAAAACTCCCATTGAAATAGCACAAAAAACCAGCCCTACTAACAAGGATAACACAACTGGCTAGGCTCTAATACCACTTGAAAGGAAAAGAAGAGAGGTGGAATACGCTTTCCTAATGCTAAAACCACTGAGAAGTGCAAAAAACCATTCTTACATTTGAGATGCACATACACAGTAAGACAAGAGCAAAAGAAATAAAACATAGACAAAGATAACACCAGATATACGTGGGAAAACCTTTACAGGAGAAAAACCCACCACACCAAGCAAAGTCACTTTATATTACAGTAAATAGATTACATATAAAGTTACAGACTTCACTCTCTGATAGTTAGCTCATAGCAGCAGACTTCAGTTTGAACCCCCTCACTATTCCAATGCTATTACTGCATACAATGAATCACAACTCTCTCTATCACCTTAGTCTCTATGTCTATCTCGGTCCAACAACCAAAGGGGGAGCCAATTTAATTCCATACTTCACCGACAAGCAACTAGATCTCTAATCAGATCGCCCCTACAATCACGCATCGGGCTACCCAAGCATTTAATTTTGTTACAGAAAATTACCTAGATTTGGATTTTGTCAACCGTCGAATCAGATCTTGCAGTTAATGCACATAACGCTTTCACAGATTTAAACATTTGACCAATAACAATTGATTTACAACAGCGATGTAAAATCAACGAATGAGATCGCACCACATGTCGTCATGCCATTTGTCCATCACTTTGACTATCAAAACGGTCAACAGTGCCCCGAGCTTCTCCTACCATGCTACCATGGCATGGCCTAATGACCACTGCGGTATGGTGATAACCATCCAATCACCAGACCGCCAAAGTCCACCAAGACACGCATACACATATTGTGCAATTTTGGGAAATCAAAAAAGCATCTACAATATTCCCAATAAGTTTCTCTGAAACAACGACACATGTTTGAGGCCTACACACCTCGCATGTCACCAAGTTTCAAACACTCAGAAAATTTTGCTCGGTTCACAAGAGTTCATCGATACTCACCTCAACTGAGCATGGAATAAAACGAGCACCGTTGGATTAGTCAAATCGTAATCATAGATCAAGATCCCCTCAGTACACTATGTTGTGGTCCCCACTACCATCGGAGTCCAAAACTCTTCCAACTGCCATCGGTCCATCAATGTAGCTCGGTGAAGAGTTTCATCGATGACCCCAAGTCACATCGACAGAGCTTTTATCGCATATCGGCATATCGACGAGAGAACACATTGTCACTCACCGATATGCGATCATTTTGCCAATGAAGCCAAGGTTCATCGTGCTACCACCAAAGAGAAGGAAGGATTTTGCAGTATGGAGAGTACAAATTTGTCAAGTCCTTAACAAAGGTTCAAGCCAGCAAGTTGAGGCACATTTTCCAACATCAACACCCTTCCCTCCCACGGTGAACATATAGCTTTTCGCACAAGGCAAAAAAAGGCCAATGTAATCGATGCAACATGACACCTCCTCACTTTCCTCGCCATGAAGTTTCCTCTCGTCTGTCGGTTTCATCACTTTTATCATCCATCTTGGCGGGCCCTACACTATGTCATCTCCTCGTGTTATGTATTTTTTTATGTGTTTTTGTATGTACATAGGTGTGTTTTGTCGGGAGATTAGTTGTGTCCATACAGGGTTTTACAACATTGTGTGGGTTGAAGGTTTCATAAATCATGCACTCACATCCCACTGTGTTTTCCAACCTACAATCACACAAAGTTTTAATCGTTGGTGGAGAAAACTAGGTGTTTAAAAATGATACCCTTCATTGCATTCCTACGGTCTAAATAACAAAAGATTTTTTAGATGAATATTCATACTATTGTGTAAAATTCCAAGTTGCAAAACACTAGATTTTTTAAATCTGCAACCCACACAATGTTTTAAAACCCTTTACAAGTGACAACCCAATCAATTAAAAACCCCTCACCTCAACTCCTTTGGTTTTTCATCTCCCCCACTTTCTCTCCAACCTTTCTCTTTCAACCTGCAGAATGAGAAAACCCACAACATAGAATGTTTTCCAATAACAGTACTTCTTACATATTAACTATGATGTTTCCTTCCATTGCCAGTTTTGTCACTTCTATCATTTGTCTGGCGGGGCCTGCACTACATCATCTCTTCATGTTATGTATGTTATCATGTATGTCATTATGTATGTTTTCATGCATTTTTGTGTGTACATAGGTGCTTTTTGTCTAGGAGTCAGAGAAAGCTAACTCCCAGACAAAAATCACCTATGTATGTAACATGATATCATACCCTCCATACCCCATGCCATGCGGTGGACAAAAAGAACCGAGGAAAAGACTTCACGGATGGCTAGCCGCGTGCCATCAGTTGGCGTCGTTGGAAAAGGATACGGGGCTTAGTGGGAAAGTCAAAAAAGATAGACAAAAATGCACCTAACATTGTCATTTTCCACATTTTCATTTTCCACTTTGGTGGGTGCGGAGGGAGGAGGCACGGGTGGGTAAAATGGAGTTGTAGGTGACCAAACCAAAGTAAAAACTTTTCTTTTTTTATGTACATAGGTGTGTTTTTTCTACATTTTTGTTGCGTTTGGAGAGCTAAAAGTTGCAATTTGTGACATTTTTTATTTTGTAGTTTGGTTGGGAGCACAGGTGACACAATGGAGGTCAAACAAGAGAAACGCATTCGACAACCAACACTTATGTATATCTACCATTGTATATTCCATTTTTCCATTATGTAGGAACTGTGAATCACGATAGTTAAATGGGTTTTCTAAAAATAATTGAACGACTATTGGTTAAAGAAAAAGGGTTTTCATTGATGGAAAAATAAAATGTTTTTTTGCGTGTAGGTTTTTCATATGAAATGCATAGTTAATTTTGTTTATGTAGAATAAAAAACTTCAACTCGAAATTCTTTGCATTCACCACAATAAGCATCTCATCTATAAAAATATCATAACTTCTTAATGCGGAATAAATTTTGGAATTTCAACTGACTCATACACTTGCAATTCAAGCTATGACAACTAGAATCACCTGTATTTAGTGGAGAAGCTTTTTGTCTCCTAAAGCGTCCTTCTCAATCCACTTGCCCTTGTTTTCTTCAATTTTGTTTCCTCAAATATATCAACCACCTGGAAGGAAGACAAGTGTTAGCAATAGATTAAATTGGCAAATTAAAGACATTTGGTGCTACAAAAAATTCTTTTTATTCCAAATTTCACCAATATACAATTTATATGTTGCGGTGAGTGCAAAATGCCAGCTTGCACATACAATATACAAACATATTAAATTGTACAATGGGAATTTAATTTCCAATTTAACCTATCCCTAACACTAGTAGTCTATATCAATAACTATATTTGTCATTCTACCATTCTGCAGGAACTGTGAATCATTGTATTTTCATTCAGATATATAAAAAACTCATCTCTCCTAAAATATGAAAGAGGCTAACTTACAATAATCAATAAGTACATAGAAGACAGAACAAGAAGGATACCACGTACCACTATCAGACTTATGTTTATATCCTGTGTCTCTCAAAGAACATCTAAATGACATATCGTATCATAGCCATTGTAAACTGAACCATTACTTGTACAAACGACTAAAAAAATTCAAATCATTGCAAGAACAAAGGTTAAAAAGTCAACAAAATCCTTGTTGATCACCTTGATTGACCAAAAAATAGTAGCTAATTTGCTGACAAAACACACCTATGTACATACAAAAATGAATAAAATCGTACACAAAAACATACATAACATGAAAAGAATGCAAAATAGGATGTCAGTGCAGAAAAGAGAATCAATTGGATGGAGACATGAGATTCCTATGTGAAAATGGTAGACAAATTTTGTAAACAACTTATTAAAAATAAAACATCTGCATTCTCTAATCAGAAAGACACTCTTAAAGCCAAGAACAATATTTTGGTTGTAGGTTTCATAACACATATTGTTTTCCAACATGCAAGTATATATAGACAACATGCTTCTAATGAAAACCTTAAAGTTTTTAGATAGTAAGAACGTACTAAAGTTCATTCACCTTCACAATTTAGAGCAACTCTTACAACAAAAAAATTGAAATTCAATTTCCTCGTATCATTTAAAATAAATGCACAATATAATTTGTAGGTTGGATAACACAATGTGGTTTTCCATTTATTTCATTTTGTATATTCAAAGTTATGTGGTTGAGAGCACGAGTAGGAATGTCTTGAAAAGATTTTGTTAATTAGGTAGTAGGAATGCAATGAAAGACAACGTTGTATAAACACCCATTATTTTCCAGCAACCATTAAAATTTTGAATGATTGCAAGTTGGAAAACACAATGGGAGGTGAGTGCATAATTTATGAAACCTCCAACCCACATAATGTTGTAAAAACCTTTACGGACACAACTAATCTCCTAAAAAAATACACCTATGTGTGCATACAAAAAAACATAAAAATATACATAACAACATACATGGAAACATACATAACATGAAGATCAGATGTAGTCTGGGACCCGCCAAATAGATGATAGAAGTGATGGAACCGATAGATGGAAGGAAATATCACAGCAAGGAAAGTGAGGAGATATCGCATAGCATCGAATTACACAGGAGTTTTTTTTCCTTATGCGAGAAGCTATTCATTCACTACGGGAAGGAAGGGTGTTGATGTGATTAAGACATGAGTTTTAGATTGTAACAAGTATTGTTCTTGGAAAATGCTTTGTGTTCTGGGTTTTCTCATTTTGCAAGTTGAAAGTGAATTGTTGGAGAGAAAGGGAGTGTTGCAAGTGGTGGAGACGACCAAGCGATTTGAGGTGAGGGGTTTCTAACCAACTGTATGTACATAGGCGTGTCAGCTCGATTTTCTCGGCTTACCAATTGGGTTGTTATGTCTAGAGGGTTTTACAACACCGTGTGGGTTGCAAATTTCTTAAAACTCAATATTTTCCAATCCCATTACATTCTTACTATCTAATTCACAAAAGGATCTCAAGAAAATCACAAAACATACCAAATTGAGGTGAGGGGTGAGTAACCAATTGGGTCGTTACTTGTAAAGGGTTTTAAAACATTATGTGGGTTGCAGATTTTGAAAAACCAGTGTTTTGCAACCTGGAATTTTACAAAACAATATGAATGCAATTTAGATAGTACAAACAATGTGAGTGTGAGTTACCATTTTCATTTTATTTTTTTGGCGCGGGAATCAGAGGCAGAATGATGCACATGTGTTTTTAGTTTGGAGAAAAAGGGGGAAAACACTCTGTGTTTCATGTCTGCACATTGAAAGTTGAAGGTTGGAGTGCACATGTAGGAGTTGGAGGAGAAAACCAATGTTTTGAAACCTAGAATTTAACAAAATGGTATGAATGTAATTTAGCCAATACAAATGTAATGAAAGGCGCCTTATAAAAAGACTTACGCAGAATAAAAATTGTGTTTCTATTTCTTAATATGATCCAAATATACATGCACAGTATGATTGCAGGTTGGAAAACACAGTGGGAGGTGAGGTGACAATATGATTTATGAAACCTCCAACACACAAAATGTTGTAAAACCATCTACACACTAAAGCCAAATACCTTACTGGGTGTCTAGAAAATGGTGCCTATCACCACACTCCTATGGTCTAAATAACACAAAGCTTTTCAATACATACATACTGTTTTGAAAAATTCTAGGATGCAAAACATTATGTTTTACAAAACCTGCAATCCACCTAATGTTTCAAAACCATTTAGGCGCCAGTATTTGATGGATGTTTAGGCACATTTTGTCTATTGCTTTATGTGAATTCCTGCAAATCCATTTTCATTGTCCTCGATCGCACGTCCCTCCCCACACAGCAAGCTACAAAATCAAAATGTGGAAAATGGCGAGGAGTGCATTTGAGGGGTTTGGCCTGCAACTCCATTTTCCTCCCACGTGTCCCCACCCACCAAAGTGGAAAATGGAAATTTTAGGTGTTTTTTTTCTATCTTTTTGAATTTATCATCAAAGCCACGCGTCCTTTTCCAACGACGCCACCTTACGGCACGCGGCTAGTCGTCCGTCAAGTCTTTTCTTCGGTGCTTTTTGTCCACCACGCGACATGGGGTTTGGGGGTACGATACCATGTTACATACATAGGTGTTTTTTGTCTAGGAGTTAGCTTCTCCCCTAACGACATACTATACCAATATTAAAGACCGATTCATATAATATACCAGTATTAGAGGGAACAAATCATAGGAGATAGTGTGTTTTTTAACACTTCAAATAATGCAAACATTTTATTTAAACACAACAATGGAAGGTGTGATTTTGAAGACATTCATATTGTTTTGTAACATTCAATGTTGCAAAACCGTACGTGTTAAGAAGCAAGCAACCCACCATGAGACAACCCTTTACATTTAAACAAGGAGATTCAAATAATTGAAACCCAACATTGTGTTTTCCAAATTGCAATTATTTTGTTCACTTTTTCTTTTCAATCATGCAAAATTTAAACACAACAATGAAAGGTGTGATTTTGAAGATATTCATACTATTTTGTAACATTCCATGTTGCAAAAATGTACATGTTAAGAAGCAAGATAATGTGTTTTCCAACACTACAAATAATGCAGGCATTTTATTTAAACACGACAATGGAAGGTGTGATTTTGAAGACATTCATACTATTTTGTAACATTCAATATTGCAAAACCATACGTGTTAAGAAGCAAACAACCCACCGTGAGACAACCCTTTACATTTAAACAAGGAGATTCAAATAATCGAAACCCAACATTGTGTTTTCTAAATTGCAATTATTTTGTGCACTTTTTTCCTTTTCAATCATGTGAAATTTAAACACAACAATGGAAGGTGTGATTTTGAAGACATTCATACTGTTTTGTAATATTCCATGTTGCAAAATCATATGTGTTAAGAAGCAAGAAACCCACAATGAGACAACCCTTTACATTTAAACTGAGAGGAGACAATGTGTTTTCCAACACTGCAAATAATGCAAGCATTCTATTTGTTCCAATCAAATGAAGTAAGTTAAATGCCATTTTGATTGTAGCAAAGAGTTGTTCAAAATGAGAATGTCAATGGGAAAATAAAAGATATTTTTTGGGTGTATGATTTTGGGCTTTCTCTCCATTCCAAATTCTCACCGTGAGAAAACCCGTCAGCTCATAATGTTTTTTCAAATCTGCAATCTTCATAATGTTTTTTCAAAACCCATCTTCACAACACAAAAACCCACATTTTTAATTTCACTAATCTTCCTGTCAATGAGAACCCATCTTCACAACGAACAGCCAAAAGAAAAAAATTCAACACCAACACAAAAATCCACAAAAACACACAAAAAACCTCTACATTCGAAAACCCATTTAACAACCGTACTTCACATAAACCCATTTAACAGTTGTACTTCACAAAACCCCATTTAACAATCGTGCTTCACGATGCTTCACAGTCCCTACAAAATGGCAAATGGCATATAAAATGGCAGATGCATACTTGTTGGTGTCGCGGGTGTCGAATGTGTTTCATGGGTTTACTACAAAATGACAATGTGATTCGGCCGCCTGCAAATCCATTTTCCTCCCGTGCATCCCCACCCACCAAACTGGAGAATGCAAATATGGAAAATGGCGATGGTAGGTGCGTTTTGTCTATCTTTTTTAATTTCTCGCCGGTTGCGCGTCCTTTTTCGGTGACACCGCCTAACAGCACACGGCTAATCGTCTATCAAATCTTTTCCCTGATGTTTTTTGTCCACCGCATAACATGGGGTATGGAGGTACGACATCATGTTACATACATAGGTTCTTTTTGTCGGCAAAGGCTATGCAGCCCTCAAAACTGATGGCATGTATCCATGCCCATGGTTCGCCCGTGCAATAGACCTGCCACTACACATGTTGCTAACAGTTTTCGTAACTGTCGCCATTGTCCTTGTTTTGTCAGGTCATGCCGGTTTGCTCGTATTTGTCAGAAACATAGGCTTTTAATATTGGCGTTTAAATTGTTGGACATTACTTATTCCTTCAACTCATATTTATACTTAATTTACAATTTTCTTTCAAGCCAACTTAATATTATTATATATTATTAATGATATAATATATTTATATATATATGAAAATATATAATACAATCTAATCTGTATAATAATATATATTATATATTATATATTAGATATTTGATAATATAATATATAATATGATATTTATATATATTATAAAATATATTTTATATATAATATGAGAATATAATATAATATGATAATATATAATATAATAAATTAAATATATACTATATATTATATATTTTATAATTTAAATTATTATATTATATTAAAATATATAATATTATATATATTATACTATATATTTTTATATAATATGAGAATATAATATAATACGAGAATAATATCATAATATAATATGATAATATATAATATATAATATAATACTTAATATTATATTATATATTATCATATTATATTATATTCTCATATTATATAATATATTATCATATTATATTATGATATTATTCTCGTATTATATTATATTCTCATATTATATAATAATATATAATATTATATATTTTATAATATAATAATCTAAATTTTAATATATATATATATATAAATATCATATATGATATATATTATCTAATATATCATATTATATATTATATTATTATATAGATTAGATTGTATTATATTATATCATAGCATAATAATATATAATATTACTAGCTTGAAAGAAAATTGTATTAAGTATAAATATGAGTTGAGGGAATAAGTAATGTCCAGCAATTTAAACAAAAGTATTAAAAGCCTATGTTTTAGACAAATACGAGCAAATTGACATGACCCGGCAAAACAAGGCTAATGGCGGCAGTTACGAAAATTATTAGCAGCAGGTGTAGTGGCCATCGGTTTTGAGGGTTGCATAGCCTTTGCCCTTTTTGTCTAGGAGTTAGCTTTCACCATCATTACACCTTCTTGCATTTAATTATAAATGCATCACACTCACGCTTTTCCTAAATTTGTGGGTAAGAGTGCATCCCATTCAAGTCTAGTCCGTCCTTTCCATCAATATACCGTCGTGCTTTCCCAAAATTACTTTTAAAAAGTTGAGAACATGGAGACACATTGCTGGCCCAAAATGGTGGTTGGGGAGGAGCTAAATCGGAGAAAGAAGACTTGGATGAAGCAAAATAGCAAATGGTTGAGCAAATGGAACATTAAGCTGCATGAGTGCCCCAACACGAATGTTGAGATAAAAAAGTATGTGCTAGAAAATTTTAGGTTTACTCTGTGGACTAAGCAAGTTGGTCGTAAAAAGACACATTATATCTAGGAGTTCAACCCCGCATGGGAGCACGATGAGAAAGACTACCTAAAGGTTGCAATTAAAGGCAAGGCTAGAATTTTGATCGCTCAATTGAGAACTGGGTCGTGAAACTGGTAGGTGGGTTGTCCCCAAGGAAGTCTGGGAACAAAGAACTCGTATTTTTGCAACAAAGGGGTTGTAGAGACTGAATGACACTTCATCATTCAGTGTGTTGCTTATGCTGATATCTGTATCCAGTATGAAAACAATTTGAAGGTGCACAATCTAAATGAGCTCTTTAAGGAGACTAGGCTCCTCAAAACTGTCGGCTTCCTAGTCAAGATATTTATTAGGAGGGCGGACATGAAAAAGAACTTGAAAATGGTTAAAGTTCCGACACTGGGTCCCATAAACTGATGGTCTCGTAGACGTCATTAAAATCCATTCATTCATTCATTCCACCATACTTCTATCAATTCCATCAATACGCGTTATGGTGTCCTCCATATTTTCATGGAGTTTCCATCAATACCCCACGTACGTAATCTATTCCTGGAATAAACAAACTCATCAATACCACACCAAATTAATTCCTCAAATAAGCAAATTCATAAATATCCCCACCAAGATCTCTGTTAAAAATAATCTTTTTCTTCCTTTAAATCCACACACAATTATCCTGCATAAGTAAATAAATCCCGTCTAGAAAAACATGTCTAGTCAGTTGATGAAGAAGTCTGAAATGGCTACTTGTGCAGCAAAGGCAGGTGCTGAAGTCTGCCATGGCGAAGAGATCTGCAAACAGAAGGCAATGCAGGTTCTCCAAGAGGCAGGGCTTCCCAGAGGTCTATTACCTTTGGATGGTCTAGTGGAATGTGGGTATGTTAGGGACACAGGCTTTGTATGGATTAAACGTCCCAAGAAATTGGAATACCGGTTTAAAACTACAGGAAACCTGGCTTCTTATGCTCCTGAGGTAAATGGTTATTTGGAAAAGGGAAAGTTGAAGAAGATAAGTGGAGTGAAGGCGAGAGAACTTCTTGTGTGGTTCACTATATGTGAGTTAGGCATTGAGGATCCAAACAGTGGAATGATTTACTGCAAGACTGCTGTGGGTGTGGGGAAAAATGTGCCAATCAGGCTGTATGAGGAGGAGTATGATAAGTATATGTGTAAATCGGAAGCAAATGCTTAATTGCTAATGTGTTTATAGGATTATGCTTTAAATAAATTTCTCGGCAATAATATGAATGTTGCATTATAGTTATTTCGTCTCAAAGAGGCGCAAATTTGCATATGAAACTTCTCATTGTGTGCTTGGTTATGTTTCCAGCGATCTCTAGATTTTCTATAATAATTCTTTGAACATTCATTTCAGTTATTTTCATTAAACTAATAACAGGAGAATATGTTAATGAAAATAAAGTGGGAAAAGGAGGATAAGAAATGGGTGTCTAATAGAAGGATAATGCTGTTAGCTTATGTATCTGCATCTATGTTCCTGCTCTATTTCATTTGGGACGAGACTCTGAGTGCTGGTATCCAACCAGGTACAATAGAGCTCGTACAATTATTATAGTGACTATTGCTATGCTAGCTGTGTCCTGTATGGTTTCAGAGTCCCATCCTCTGTGACTGTGACTGTGACTGACAATTTGCTCTGTGATCTTGTAAACCTGTACATACACTATAATTACGTTTGGGAATGAAATGGTGTTTTTAGGCAGGTTTGGGGATTTGCCTTTGTTAAATCCTTGAATTTGATTTAATAGGAGAATGAGATTTTTGGAATTATGTGTCACAGTGAGTCTTAGGTGTATACAAGTGTGAGTTTTAGGAAAATTCATTGTCAACAATTTATTGTGGGAAAATTCACCTCATGATAAATGTGGTTAATTTTTTCTTATGATGAATTGTTGGCCGTAAATTTTACTTTATTTTCAAGATTATGTATTTCACTTATGTATTTTTAAAAAAAAATTGGTGATAATATTTTTTATTGAAATTATGAATCTGCCAGATCACAGATTTCTCCATTGTCAATATGAACTCTCACAAACACACTCTTGTAGGGGTTTGAATCATGGGGCAAGAACCACAATGCATCCTACTATCTCATTACCAATTTCAATTGTGTTTCATGTATTCATTTTTAGTAAATTGTTTTTATTTGGTACAATTGCTAATGGACATTTGGATGAGGGACAAGCTTTACATGCAAAGTGGATTAGGAAAGGACAAGTGAAATGGGAAAGTTTAGTTTCAAACTTTGGGGATGTTATTATGTTTATAATATTTCCTAATTTTAGTTTTCAAATATTGGGATGCTACCACATGCGGTACCATCTAGGGAAGTAGAAAGATAGGGGCTGAAATAGAAGTGAATGTTTAGAGGCGAACACACTTATTCATGATGCAAGGAACATATTTAGTGCACCAAACATGCTAAAAAAATTGTCATCCTTGTGCTTATTAAAGGAGGATGCCGAGAGTCAATCTTAATAAGAGAAAAATATGTAATAAGCTTAGATGTGAATTATCTTATGTTAGACTCCGTTTTTTTTTTTTATTATTATTTCGTTGGTTTATATTCAATATTTTATGGTTTTTTTATGTTAGGTAATACACATGAGTGATGGTTGTTTTTATATAACGAAAATGTTCATATTTTTAATTAATCTTATCTAATTAATGGTTGTGATTTTTTGTGATAGTTAGATGGGTTACATGACATTCTTTGTCTATGTAAGTATGCAATGATCAAGATGTTCAAGTTATTGTTAATATTATTATGTATATTAAAAGGATTACATTATGTTAGGTGATTACATACTATGGGTGTGAGTAGGTGTGATTATAAAGATGATGATTGATATTTAATGTTTACTTGTAGTAGTATTTATTATAAGCTAGATTTCAATAGATTATTGCCATAAGTGGTGATATTTTGATAACATATAGTATGATCAATTATTGTTTGATTCTAATAGGTATTATGTAGGTAATGAGTGTCAAATTATATGTTACTTGTGTAGATTAGTGAATTTATTTTTTTACTTGACTATTATTCTTGAAATGTTAATTTTCATATGCCATTTGTTTTGATTATTTTTAATCATGAGCAGTACTGCCACCTTTTTGCTTGAGTAAATAGGTAAAAATTGGCAAATGTTGGTCGGGTGATCACATAGTTATTTCCTTCATTTTATCCTTGTGAGTTTTTTATCTTGTCAAGGACATGTGATTTAACCTTGTTCTATGTGATAGGAGTTGTATGTATTTGAGAGTTTATTTAATTAGTCCCTTGAGTTACCTTTGTAATATGATTACTTATTTTTATGTTTTATGAAGTCCTTATGTGGTCTTTATTGTTTAAAAAGTTCCCTAGGTGGTAGGTTTATGGGTTAGGGGTCTTTTTATCTCATAAAACCCCTTTAATAAAGTCTAGAGCGCACTCTAATTACCCACTTATGAAAAATGGCGAAAATTGGATTTGGTTGGGTGGTTGGCAAGTTAAGGAAAGGTAGTTGTCTTGCCCCTTCTATTTATTCTCTCTCCTTAAGTGGAGAAGGGGCTTTTCCTTTTGGGATTTTCTTTTGGTTAATTCTTGCCGCTTAGAGGGTAGGGTTTTTCTGTTTGGGGAAAGGAGGTTTCTATTTCCTTTGGGAGCTCTTTTCATCTCTTGGAAATGAAGATGATTGTGAAGAAAGAGGAGAGGGCTTGGAAGGAGATGCTCCCACAACTTGGTTAGCAACTCTCTTGGTAAGGTCTACCCTTTTGTTGAATTTGTGTTTAATGTGTAAAGGAATGTTTAGAATGTTAACTTGTGGTTTGAAATATATGTGAAGATTTAATGTTGGATCCTTTTGTGTTGTTGTATTATGTGTTGGGGTTTGTTTTGGATAGGAGTTTCACCTTGTTAAGATGTGCATGAACAATCATTTTGTGTGTTAAAATAAAACATTAGTTTTGTGAATGAAATGGTTGAATTGTGTCAAGCTTAGTAATGTGAGTCTATGTGGGGTTTGTAAACCTATCTGTAAATTATGTTGGGGAGAGCTAAATGACCCTTAAATCCTGGAGGGTGGATTAAATTTCAATCTTATGGTTGGGAAGAGATCTTTTGACCATGTTAATTTTGTTGAAAACTAATTGGGGAATTCATCAAATTTAAGTTTCAAGTGAATATATGCGGGCCTTGTGGATCTAAGAGAGATTCACATTTTTGGATTGAATCTATGCATAATGTAATATTGTGTAAAAGAGTAAGAGTGTTATGTAAGTTATGTTAAAAATAAAATAATGTTATCAAAGTGTACTATGGAAAAGTTACACAAGAAGAAATAAAGATACAGGAACTTATCATTTCAATACATTTAGTTACTTTTAGTATCATTAATCTATTGTATGAGAAAATGGAGATCAAAGTTGCCAAGAGTCTAAGAGGAAATATCTTTTTTTGTTTATATGCATCTAGTAAGAGATAATCAAATCAAGGGGAGGGAAAACAAATTCCATCTTGTAAGATATTCAAATAGATGAGAAGTAATTTTGGGGGTTTAAAAATTGTACTTTGATGTCAAATTTAGTTGGGGCTTTAAAAGAAATAAGCAGTTATGAAAATGGTTTTCTTCTCACAATGTGAACCCTTACTCGATTTAAGAACTATGCAAAAATCTTATTCTTTTATTTGGACCTTTTTGAACATATATATACATATGCACATAAATAAATATGTGTATGATTTAATGTTGATTTAAATTGTATATATATGTATTGAATAACATAATAACTATTAAATTTTATTCATAAATTTTTTGTTTAAAATAATAAACAATACTATATATATATTAAATTTCATTAAATATAAAAATTTACAAATATTATATTGATATAAAAAAAATTAGGGTTCGACCCCCAAGTCAAATGGGGGTCGGATATACTAGTCGCCCCCATACACCTGGGGGAGGTGGCTATGGTTGTTGCCCTTGGGGGCCACAGTCCGTAGGGGTTGTGAGTCCTTGAGGGAGGGCCTCACCTTCAACAAGGATACCAACAATATAAAGCACATAAAGTAATTTCATTTTTCATTTTCTTTGCAATAAAAAAAATGATTCAAGCATCATTCCTTGATTTTAATGGAATAAATGAATGTATAAAAATTTATTTATTCTGAAATAAATATCTATAGAGAGGAATACATTTGTGAGTATAATCTGTTTTATATATATATAAGAGATAAAATCAACTAAATAAACTAGAACCATAACTCTTCCTATATTTTTTATACCTGCAAATGAAATCAAAGTATGAATCAAATGTTCTTGAAATCTTCTAACAAATCATGTCTAGAATTGACTTGAAGGTAAATATGAAGGACTCAATTTGTTTGCAAATTCCAGAGGCAATAAAAGGAAATGGGCTTCAATATTTAAAGAAACCTAAGTAGTTAGGGGTGGTTCTTAGTTAGAAAATTATCATTAGATCAATAATAAAACTATTCCTCTTTTTTTTGTTTAGAAAACCAAATTCCATTTCAAGTTTAACGTAGAAAATTGAGTATCCAAATAATTGTAAATAGAAGTAATATAGGGGAAAACTTATCATTAATCCTTAATGTTAACTTGTAATGTTTTTAGTCAAAAACAAAGATGGAGAATTGTTTAATTTTGTGATTAAGTTGTCAATATGACTATTAATTGAATTGTTAATAATAAACAAATTTATAGATATTTCTAAGATTGGTCATTTTCCTTCATGGGTTAATGTACCTATCATGGGAGATAGTGAAAGAAATTCTGGAAGGGATAGTATACGTAAAGGCCATTAGTTATTCCAAATATAGAAATTAACCAATCTATCTATTTAATAATAATTCAATTAATCATTAAAATTTAAATTAAATGAGTTAAATTTATAATATGGAAGACTTTGTCTTTTCCCTATTGATTAGAATGTGAATTTCATTTTTCCATAAATCTTTTTGTTAGGAATCAATCGTTCCTATAATTTATTTTCTTACAAGCTTAAATTTTAAGACAACATTTAAAGAAGTTAACTAAAAGTAACTTAAAAGATACATTAAGATTTAATCATTTCTTTTAATTAGAAGTATTGCCATTTGTTTCACCGATAAGAGTAGTTCCTATTCATCTAAAAATTTGAGTTGGTTGATCAAAGCCATTGCAAGTGAGGTAGGAAATTTATTATTTAAAATAATTGGTGTTAGTTGTGAGCTTAGTATTATTGATTTGATAATAACTTTATAAAAGTTTTCTTATTATGAAATAAATGTATTTTGTGAGAGTTAGGAACTCATATTCAATTGAAACCCCTAGGGAAACTTCATTTTGAGGAAGGGGCAATTATGTGTTTTTATCAAACTTAAGAGATCTTAAAATGCTTCCATGAATTATCTTTATGTTATTATTCAATCTTAAATTTGAGTAATGATTAAAATAAAAATTTATTGGAGTTAAAACTATTAAACCCTATTGACCATTTTGTTCTCTTGTTACACTAATAGTAATTATCATTGAAATCCATAGATTTTCCCATTATTTTATTATTTCATTAAAGTAATGAGAATTATCTTTTAGAGTTATAGATATTAGAATTTTGGTTAGAATTTCTTTAGAACAACTACTATTACAAAATAGTGTTAAGGGTATGTTTCTCTTATTTTCATATGTGTTAGTCTAAGTGATAGAATCTTAAATTTCGTTAAAGATTAAGTCAGAGTTTCACTAGACCAAAATGAATCTTTCTCTATCTCGTTTTGGCATGCTAAGAGCTAAGGATAGCATTACAAACATGGTGTCCTCTGGTACATAGGTTAATTCCAAAAAGAAGAAAAAAAATTATTGTGTTTAAGTGGGGTGAAATTTAGGGCATGACATCTTATGAAAGACGTACGTAAAAAGACACAAATATGTGTGCATATCATAACAAACAATAAAATTATACAATAAAGCAATTTAAATGAGGAGCATCTAGGTCCACAAATAATATTTGGTTTTTGTTTTTATTTTTTTCTCAATTTTGAAGTGTTTATTGCTTGTAGTATCATGCCAACTTGCTTCTTTGGGAAAGTGATACAAAGAATACATTTATCATATGTTTCAATCTACTTGTAGCCATGCTTCATATTGTTTTAGGCCTAATTCAATTCGTTGTAGGTTAGTTTTGTGTGTTTATAAGTAGGTACATGAAAGGATGATAGGGATTGTGTATTTTCTACTATAGGCCTTATGTAT
Source organism: Sequoiadendron giganteum (assembly GCA_007115665.2). Lineage (NCBI taxonomy): Eukaryota > Viridiplantae > Streptophyta > Pinopsida > Cupressales > Cupressaceae > Sequoiadendron > Sequoiadendron giganteum. The sequence goes on along the minus strand of CM021102.1, from coordinate 207,609,096 downwards.
TAATATGTTGCTACAAGAGGAGTGTGCATTTTATAATGTTCATACCTTGACACTACTATATGAAATACTAAAAGGGTAGTTACAAATATTAAAGATGACTTATTGATTGTGCTAATCAAATAAAATTATTATTATTTCTTTATGTAATTATAATCAAATATTAAGGATAAGTTTTCAAACTCTTTTACTTTCAAATGTTGTCTTCTAAATAAAATGGACCTTTATTCCAGAGAATACATGATTTAAAATTAATATTGCATAGAAAAAATCTCAAAGTACCCAAACTTGCACCCCAATGTTGCCACAACAAAATTAGTTATTCAAAATATTTTTTAAAAAATTATGTTGGGAGTTACAAACTACTTGAAAATGACACGAAGATTTGAATTCAACATGGTGCCTTCCTAGTTGCAAAACCAAATTTATGCTTTATATGAAAAATTGTCCACTTAATAAGAGTGGAAAATAAATCCACCTTATTTACAACATTTATTAAATAAAGATAATTTAAAATGGTGTATAATTTAATAAAAAAGGCCCCATAGTCACTCCTCGCTAGTCTTGATGAAGAGAGACCCACACTTTCACCATCTCAACTAAATTTTCACAAAACATAGATTACACAAAAGATTTTGCAGTCAATTAACCTATAAATTGACAATTTCATTTGTCAATTTCAATTGACTCAAGATTGCACATCTTTAATTAACTACCACTTCAACTTGCATTCAAATTTGAAAACAAAACAAATATATTTTACTCATATAGAATTCATGGTCATCTTTAAAAGTACAAAGTTGTGTCACGCTTTTATAAAGGAAATGACCAACACTAATCAATTTTTAAACTTGAATCACTAGAAAGTGGCATATATGTTTTAAATTTTTAAAAGATATAAACTAACAAAATAATATTTGAAACAAGTGCCACGTAGTGGTGAATACTTTCCTTTGTAGTATTGTAATTAGAGTGGTATATTTTAAATTAACACTATAATTTAGTTTCTAATAAAATGCTGAAAAATGATGTTACATGAGACGTCAAGCTTTATATAGTAATTTTATTTATTTATTTCCTTCAATTTTTTTGTGTATATTTATTTATAACTTGAAACTTTAGGGCGTGGATTTTTTTGCAATTTTAATAAATATATATTTTTAAATAAATATTTAAATGTGTGTATTAAAACACAATTGTTTCCACTCAAAATCAACTTTTAATTTAAATATTTATCTAAAAAATTTTAAAAAATATATACTATCTTAATCTAGATTCTTTTATCGAGGGCATCATATTTTTTATTTATTTTTAATAATTTTTAGTAATTTTATTGACATGATAATCAACCTAATATTTTTGTGTTGATAACCTACATTTAATAAAAAAATATAAATAATAATTGAACTATTAAAATAAATATATATTTAAAAACTACACTTATGGATCTACAAAAGGGTATTTTTACATTTTTTTTAAAATGTTATTTATATGAGTAGGAGTTGTTGAAACATTAAAATTTTCAAATAATTTCATTTTTTTGGTAAATTAGCCTCAAAGTGGTGCTACATATACATTTAGCCAACAATTTTAGTTGGAAAAGTTGTGGACATATTTAACTTATTTAGAATGAATCTTACTAGATCATATGTTTTCAACCAAAATTGATTTTTAATTATAAATACTAAAATTCATATGTGTTGATAAGTTGGCCAAAAGTGTGACATAGCTTTGTACTTTTACCCTCATACATTTACAATTTGAGAGAAACTTCGTCACTCTTTTATATTCTTCCTCTGGCTTGTTTTCTATCCTCTCATCGATGTCTTAACACCATTAATCTTCAACCATTTAATCCTTTCTTCACACTTTCTCAATTCCTTCACAATGTCTACACATAGGCAATGTTATGCTAGTCATTTGGCTTGGTTGCCACTTTACCTGCTATGTGTCGCCCAACTATGAGCTCGACCCATCTTCACACCCAAATGGTGTCTACTCTTGCTTGATTTACTTTCTACAATATCCTCCATACAAACCATTGGCTTCTTTCTTTTACTCCTACGAATGCCCACTTATTCTTCTCTCTCTTACATCAAATTCATTTCACGACTACACCATTATGTCTCTTCATTGATTTATCTTTGCAATTTTTGTTTCCTGCCATTTATCCCACACATTGCCTCTTCCTCCATTCTAGAGCCCCACTCTGATTTTCCATTTAAAACTTCCATTTTCTTGCAGTCTTGCCACCCCTATGTCCTTCCTTTTAGCAATTCACTTCTCTATATAGTGTTGTTTGATACACCATCTTAATACATTATAATTTTAAACATTGTTAAAATCTTCCTTTGAATTTAGCGTGGGCTTCCTTCTCACCTTGGTAATTTTCAAACATTATTTTTTTGCTTTGACATTCATCCCATGGTGTTGTTGAATTGGAGGTTTTTACACATTTTTCATTTTTTGTTCTCCACGCAAACCCTTGTCTCCTCCTATCGTGCCTCTCCTCTTTGTTTCTCAGTTGTTTCTTTTTTATTTAAAAACCTTTCTCTTTCTCCTTACTGCAACCTTTCATATTCTCAAAGTTTTGCACTATTCTTTTTAACTGTGAGTTTCTTCCTTCTTTAATTATTAATTATGGTCTTCATTCTTGATTTGATGTCTCTTTGTATTCCGCCTTTGAAAACTCAAACTCTTCAATTTTGATCCCGTATTGTACATTCCTCTTTCACTCAAAGACCAGTGATCATTTCAATTTAATTTTGATAAAATTGGCAAGAGAAAGAAGTCACCTCCATCAGGTTCGAGTTATAATCGATCACATGATCAATTGTAGGAATCAAATGAAATCAAATCCGTCTATATAAATTAAATAGCATAACTTAAAACTTAAAATTGTTACATGACAATGTCATTCAACCTCCATTAAAAATGAACCACTAAATTTTGGAAACTAAACAAAACACCAAAAATGCAACAAAATTAAAAAAAACTATTTTTGGTGATGTTGATTGTGCATTCGCTTGGATGCTCCTGCATCAGACACGTCGAGTAAGAAATTTGTGTACATGGGCTCAAAAAGGAAGAGATGAGTGATAGAATCACCCTTTGAGACTACGAAAAATCTCTAGTAAACTCCATCATTGATAGCTCGACCTCCTCTACCAAACACTTCCTCTTCTCTCTATGCCCTCCTTTGGCATTTCTTCACTGCACTCAACACTTGCAACCTCCATGGTGCAATCATACCTCGATCCTCATGTAGATTCCACTTCATCTAATGTAATATGCCATTACCTGCAACACTTTTCTTTGCGCTTCCCACTCTCAATCGCTCAAGACTTCGCACACCTATAATGATACTTTTGAGCTTCTCACTCATGCTTCCTCAATCCACAAGTTTCTTCATAAGTTGTTGTTAAGGAATAAGATTGTCTAGAAAAGTTACAAGATGTTTTTAGAAGAACTAGAATCTTCTAAAAGGGCTAGAATCTTCTAGAAGCTAGAAGCAACTACAAGTCATTCAAGGATAAGAACATTCCAATTTTAGAGTTCTCTAAAATATTAGAACTTTTTTAGATCTTAGAAGCATCAAGAATAAATATGAGGTTGTTCATTGTGAAAAAGACTACTGTTGAGGTAAGTTGTTGGATTGTATGTAAGCAAGTTAGATCAATATAATTTTTTCAACCATTTCACAATTGTTTTATGCTCTTTTTTTGCCCCGTTTGCTGTTGTTATTTTATTAGTTGGGCTTGTTCTTGCATGGTATCAAAGCTAGAAATCTTCTAACAGGGTTAAGATATTGTTGGGTTGATATTTTCTTAGCAAGATAATCTTTGAAGTGGTTCAATCTATTTCTTTTAGGGCTATTTTTTTCTAACATGGGCTAGATACAAATGAAATTTTTCCAATCTTTGACGGAAGTGGTTTCGTAGATTGGAAGATTATAGTTAAGAATGCTTTGAGAGAAAAGGCTCTATGAAGTATAGTGAATAAAGAGATTGGACAACCTCAACAAAAGAAAGAAAAAGAATTACGGAAATGCAAGATGGAGCAAGCTAGAGGAATCATTGGTAAGGCCTTGAGTCCCAATCTTAATAGAAGGTTTGTTGATGTTGATAATCTAATAGAACTATGGGAAAATTTAGAAAAAGATTATAAAGATGTAGATATGGCTAATGTGTTCAGCATAGAAGAAAAAATGGTGAACATAGGCCCAACTGATTTTGAAAAAATGGTTGATTACTTTAATGAGGTTACATGCTTAAATGCCCACTTGAAGAAAATAGGTGTTGAATATGCAAAAACAAATTTTCAATTGATTGCAATGGTTGAAAGTAAGCTTCCCCAACCTTACAAGGTATTTAAAGAATCAATAAAAAGGGTTATTCAATCAAATCCTAATACCCCCAACAAAATTTTGATCAATTTTTTAAGTCAATTTTAGATGAATAGGCTCAACTTATTAAAGAAGGTTATATTAAGAAGAATCACGCATATACAAATTCTTCCATAGAGGGTTTAGGAGCAGTGTTGATGCGGGATGGTCACGTGATTGCCTATGAGTCTAGCAAAATCAAGGATTATGAATTGAATTATCTTACACATGATTTAGAGTTAGTCGTTGCGGTACATGCTTTGACGAGATGGAGGAACTTTGTTTTGGAGCATCGATTTGAGTTGCACAATGATCATTGTAATTTGTAGTATATTTTCATGCAGCCTAATCTGAATGCCAGGCAGAGATGATGGATGGATTTCCTATGTGAATATGATTTTGAAGTGAAATTCATTCAAGGAAAGGAGAATGTGGTGGTGGATCCTCTAAGTCGACGAAGACATGAGCTATCGACAGTAACTCTTGGTGTGGAATTGAGGAGCCAGATCTTTTCTACACTTCCTTCAAATAGTTGGTATTAGAAGGTGAGGACTGAGGTGGAGTCAGATAGAGCTTTAGAGGGCAGATTTGTAGGATATTCCCTTGAGTCAGATGGCCTTTTGAGGCACTTGGGCCATATTTATGTTCCTTCCTCAAGAGATCTTCACACTTTGATCATGTCAGAGGTGCGTCAGACACCTTATTCAGCTCATCTAGGTGTCAAAAAGATGCACGCTGACCTTCGACAACTATACTTTTGGGATGGAATGAAGAGAGATATCATTGATTTTGCGTCTAGGTGTCTAGAGTGTTAGAGAGTGAAGGTAGAACACCAACATCCAGGAGGTCTTTAGTAGCCTCATTTGGTCCTGGAGTGAAAATTGGACACATCTCATTGGATTTTATTGTTGGTTTCCCGTTTCATCCCATCGTCATGATGCCATTTTGGTCACTGTGGACAGGTTGACAAAGGTGGATCACTTCTCTCCTATCGGATCCTCATACAATGCTTCATCAATGGCCAGAGTTTTCATGGAGGATATTGTCAGGCTTCATGGTATTCCTCGTTGAATTATATCAAAAAGAGATCCAATGTTTACTTCAGCTCTTTGGATGTCCTTGTTGTTGGGGAAGAATGAGTCATCTTAGAATGAAACATCTAAGAACAACAGGTCCTTCGATGATTTTGATTTCTTCAAATCACCCCAAAGACACAAACCACTATGCCATAAAGCAGAAACAGGCACAGTTATTTCCCCCATTAATCCTTCTGAGAAAAGTACATGCAAACAAATAACAAATTCAACACATATGCACATATTCAATTCACATAATCTAACAACATGGAAGACAAAATAATGAACACATAGATTTAAAAGGGGAAACCCTTTCGAGTAAAAAACCCCACCCTCCAAAAGATCCAGCCATTGTATTATTCATCAACAAACAGAGTTACAATACAATATCAGGATCATAGCCTTTACAGGAGTTACATCTTGTTTCATCTAGAGAATACAGGCAACAACAGTTCAAAATCCTCACACTTTTACATCACCCTCACATAGCACACAATGTAGATTCATCTCATCTCACCAGTCGACTCTCTCAGCTAGCCTCTCGGCCAGCCCAGCCTCATGGCCACCACAGGTTCACATCTTTGTATGTTTTGTGTGTCTCAGTGTTCACGGTTATAATGCAATAAGCACACCGCTCAAACAACACACATGTAGCTTCTCACTCTATCTCCAACCATCAACCATCAGGGTATTTAATTACCCCATCAACAAGCTTCCATCATCTTTGATTGCACCTCCCTGTAGCACACATCGGGTCGCCCAACATTAAAACAGTTACCATATCTATCCCAAGTCAGAATATACATTTAATGCAAATAATCGCTTCTAAAGAATAAATCTTTCAACCAATAATTGTTGATTTACAAAAGTGATGTAAAATCAACAAATGGCATCATGCCATGTGTCGGAACATCATTCATCCACCGCTCTGACTATCACCCAAACAGTCAACATAACACTATGGTCCTTTTACCATGCCATCGCGGCATGGCTATGAGACCATCGCGGTATAGCGGTGCCACCGCGCTACCGGCCTACGATTTGCAAAGGCCTATAGTATAGCGGTGAAGACCCATTCAACCGATTGCTATTGATCACCGTTGAGCGTTGTGAAGCCTCCCATGGTATGGTGGTGCCACCGCCCTATCGCGAGGCTGAGCAAAGCCTCCTACAGTATGGCGGTAAACATCCAAGTCAATCGCCAAGCTCACCCTGTGGTTGCACCATGACCCAAAGGCCTCTACGGTAAGGAGGTAACCACCTGCGCTGACTGCCATGGTTTTCCGCACCACCGCACCTTAATCAAATGACCCTTGCGATAAGGAGGTAAGTGTTAATTTCGATCACCAAGTTCATCGTGCCACCACCAAGGAAGGAGAGAGACTCTGTGGTATGGCGGTAACACCACCCAATTGCCAAAAATAACGAAGAGGCTCGCAGTATGGCGGTAAACCACACAACCATGCCACCTACAAAATCTCCTAGCGGTATAGCGGTAAAGGTGTGAACATAAGTTAATTTTTCCAAGTCTTAACAAAGGTTCAAGCCAGCAAGTTGAGGCACTCATTTTCCAATAATCACCCACTTGACAAAGACTTACTAGCTTCCTCCAGACTCAAAATCAAGAATCTAACTCAATGCTTTCATCCTCCAACCAAGACACCTACAATGACATCCAAGATGTCCACCAACTCAGGCAACATCTCCAACCATCCACCACAAGAAAAAGGAACAACCCAAGGCATATATGCACCAGTCTCAAGAACACAAGCATCGGATCCTACAGATGACAAAGGAAACACATTACCACCACTCCATCGTGCTCACTAGCCATACAAAAGCAATACTACAATAGCTTCAAATTTCTCAATCGCGAACACAGTCATGAAGTCTTTCTCCAGAAACAAGACAAAACATCAGCTAGAACATCAACCAAAAAATTAACTGCAACCATCCAACTGATCAAACCCATGCGTCTGAAAATAGCACCCACAACCCATGCTATTTCATCCAATCACACATACCTTCAAGGTATCCACATTAGTAAACTCATGCCAAATAGCACAACCAACCCATCAACCACAGATACAAGCACCATGTGCCAACCAGTCAAAGAAGACCAAACATATACAAGTACTCCCACTGCATGGGTAATGCCAAATCTGAAAGATCAACGACATAACAAGTCTACCAATCACAACACGTAGAAAAACATAACCATGTAGTACCAAGGAACATCCACAATGATATGAAAAACTTGCAAACCAAATGCCTATAGCATGCCCTCCTACACACACCTCTAAATGCCAGTTGTGTCAAGTATGATCTCCTTCACATACCAAAAGAAAATCCATTACAACATCCAACTGTTCAATCACCAAGATCAAACATAACATGTATCATGTAATCAGCATAGATGTAAGCCTCTCATAACCAAGGAAGATCAAAATAGCCCATATAACTATCTCCTACCAGTTCTCAGAAGCACAAGGAGATGAACTATGTTGTCCATCTTCCACTATGAATCCTCCAGAACCTTAAAACAACAATTCAAGATCCATATCTATGAAAGATAAAGCATATGACACATCTGAAATATATAATGGGAAAATACCTCTCAAATAAACTTCACCATCGAGAGGACCAAGGATAAGAAAAGAAGATGCTCTTCCAAGATATACAAGCCATCGTGACTCATCCAAGAGCAATCTCCTCACCGGTCTTTGTTGAACTCGTATTCAACTAAGGTGCAAGATACTCAGAATTTCAGCTAAAAACAACACCTTTCTCATCTCATGAGAATAACAGCCTCACCTCATTCTCCATGTATCCATGAGCACCAACAACCGATCATCTCATGCTAAAATTCAATTTGCACCATTGCACTATCAAGAATTTCTCAAGCATATGACCAATGTACTCAAAACACAGAGAATTACCAAACCACTGTCAAAGCTCCAAACATTTGATAACATGAACTTATTATGACATCATGATCCACACATCCCCCTTAGGAGATACCATGCTTCAAGTGAACAAACTATGGTCTCAAGAGAAACACAACATGCCAAAACTCTAATGCTCAAGCAAGAGTATACATGACATCAAGCAAACAGACTCTAAACCAACATCACCTATCAAGCACCACCAAGATCTCAGCCAAAGACTCCAGATGTCCTCCATGATTCCATGATGTTGTACATCCTCAAATAGTGTTCCTACAAATGTGAAAGAACTCTTTTGCAGCAACAAGATCTAAGAATCCCTCCTAAAACATCTGCAACACCAAAGAAGATCATTCACCACCAAGTGATGAATCCACAGTCACTGCTAAAGCTCCCACTGAACCGTGACATCTGAGCTTTCCAAGCATCATGACCAAACATTTGCTGATATGAAAAACCTCCAGGTACAATTGACAGCATGTCCATTTGACAACAAAGTCAAACAACACCAAGATCTCCAAACCATGCAGAATACATCATCATTGTCAAAAGATTACACTATAATGTGTATCAAGCTCTCCATGACATCGTGGTACACACACTACAGGTCCCCATAACCGACTATTTAGGTACTCAACACCATCCATCCTTGTATCTCAAAAAGGCCACGCCAATGAACAAGTGACCACAGACAAGGCCAGCTAACAGATCTACACCACCACTGAAGCAACCTTGTGGATAGATTCCAATTTATCTCACTGCAGCCAATGGGTAGCTAATCCACCAACCACATAACTCGAAGATTAATCACAACAACACTGCAAACCCATCATCGCAAAGGAAACTGCAAAATTGAGATCTCAAAGAGAACACCAATGTAGACAAACTTGACTCAAACACCAGATCAAAAATAGATCCAATTTTCCAATCACGTCCACAACTCAACCACCATAGTCTAGGAAACCAACAATCAACACCACAAGAATGTTGAGTGACAAATCACATACCAACACTCCCATGCAGAGAAGACATCATACCTCCTCAAAACCATGTTGAACTGCAACTATCTCATCCAGTCACACCCCAAAGGCCAGGGTCTAGAAAATAGCTTAACAGTAGCTCCACATAACCACAATTTTATTTTTTGGACCATGCAAAACCATCGTGTTTATAAAACACCCATGCACATCCATATCCACTGCTCATATGGACGACCCAAGAGTCTACACATAACCATCATGGTTAACTAGAACAATGAAAAATAACATGAATATGCATCATAGACTTTTTAGGAAAATCTATAGAAAACCTTCAGAGCCAAGGAACATGAAACTGAAACATGCAAGTACAAGATATCCAAAAAGGAACAAGTAGTACAAGAATTTCAGGTCCATTCAAAACCAATTCCAGAACCACAAGCATGTACATGCATTTGAGAGATCCAGGCTATTTAGAAGTTTTCAGACCACTCAATATCAACTTCGTAGCCTTCCTGCAATCAAGGTGATAGAGAACAACGCCTTCAATGCCAAGTCAGAACACCCAGCACAAGCACAATACTCCATGGCTAAAGAAACAACCCAAACATTTCCATACCTTCAGGAAGCCTCTCACACAGACACCCACTATGAACCATGCTCTGCTATGACACAACCATAAGCATAAAATCACACCCCCTTGCATCAGGATCATTCGCTACCAACCAAGAGCCTCAGACCACATCATCACAATATGATCAACTCCAGATTCTCCATCTTCAATATCTTTCACATTGCGTGTAATCTCAAGAGAGAAAATACTTTTACTCATCAAGGGGTCAATCATTAGCCAATTCCTCCAGATTTCCTCAAGTCTGACAGACTAAGAAATCTTCATAGGAGAAATACCTCGAACCAGCATCCAGAAGAAGGCATTGATACCACATGTTGGTATCAGGAAAGACCTTGACCTCCCTTTACTAGCTCCGATACCACTTGTTGGGGAAGAACGATTCATCTTAGAACGAAACATCTAAGAACAATAGTGCCTTCGGTGATTTTCATTTCTTCAAATCACCCCAAAGACAAAAACCACTATGCCATAAAGCAAAAACAGGCACAGTTGTTTTCCCCATTAATCCTTCTAAGAAAAGTACATGAAGACAAATAACAAATTCAACACATATGCACATATTCAATTCACAAAATCTAACATGGAAGACAAACTAATGAACACATAGATTTACGTGGGGAAAACCCTTTCGGGTAAAAAACCCCATCCTCCAAAAGATCCAGCCATTGTATTATTCATCAAAAAATAGAGTTACAATACAATCTCAGGCTCATAGCCTTTACATGAGTTACATATTGTTTCATCTAGAGAGTACAAGCAACAACAGTTCAAAATCCTCACACAACACACAGTGTAGATTCATCTCATCTCACCAGTCGACTCTCTCAACTAGCCTCTCGTCCAGCCCAACCTCACGGCCACCACATGTTCACATCTTTGTATGTTCTACGTGTCTCAGTGTTCATGGTTATAATGCAATAAGCATACCGCTCGAACACACACACATGTAATTGCTCAGTCTATCTCCAACCAACAACCATCAGGGTATTTAATTACCCCACCAACAAGCTTCCATCATCTCTGATTGCACTGCCCTGCAACATGCATCAGGCCGCCCAACATTAAAACGGTTACCACATCTATCCCGAGTCAGAATATATATTTAATGCAAATAATCGCTTCCAAAGAATAAAACTTTCGACCAATAATTGTTGATTTACAACAGTGATGTAAAATCAAAAAATGACATCGTGCCACATTTTGACACATCATTCATCCACTGCTCTAACTATCGCCCAAACAATCAACAAAGCCATGTTGTCCTTTTACCGTGCCATCACGCCAAGCATTATGGATACCTGTGCTAAGGCGGTGTCGCCGTGGCATGGTTGTGAGACCATCATGGTATGGTGGTGCCACCGCACTACCACCCTATGGTTTGCAAAGGCCTGCGGTATAGCGGTGAAGACCCATTCAATCGACTGATACTGATCACTGCGCCACTGTCCAGCATTGCGAAGCCTCCCGTGGTATGGCGGTGCCATTGCCCTACTGCGAGGCAGAGAAAAGCCTCTCGCGGTATGGCGATAAATATCCAATCCAACCGCCAAGCTCATTGTGTAGTCGCACCATGACACAAAGGCCTCCGCGGTAAGGAGGTAACCACCTATGCTGACTGCCATGGTTTGTTGCACCACCACACCTTAACCGAACGACCCCCACGGTAAGAAGGTAAGTGTTAATGTTGATTGCCAAGTTCGTCGTGCCACCACCAAGGAAGGAGAGAGACTTCGCAGTATGGCGGTAACACCGCCCAACCGCCAGACAAAACGAAGAGGCTCGCGGTATGGCAGTAAACCGCGCCACCTGCAAAATTTCTTAGTGGTACAATGGTAAAGGCATGAACAAAAGTTAATTTTTCCAAGTCTTAATAGAGGTTCAAGCTAGCAAGCTGAGGCACTCATTTTCCAACATCTGCAACATGCATTAGGGACTCAATTAAGCTTCAGTTCAGCTTATCACCCAGAGAGTGATGGGCAGACTGAGAGGGTCAATCAGATCCTCGAGGATATGATTCAGATGTACGTTATAGATCAACAGTCATGATGGGAGGATTACCTCTATTTGGTGGAGTTTGCATACAATAACAATGATCATAGTTCTATTGGCATGTCTCATTTTTAGGCATTGCATGGTTGTCCTTGCCAGACCCCGTTGAGTTGGGACCGTTTGTAGGACAAGGTTCTTCTTGGTCTGGAGATGCTTTAGGAGATGGAGCAGTAGGTTTTTCGCATTAAGAGATAATTTGGTGGCAACCCAGGATAGACAAAAGAAAAATGTAAATTCTCATAGGGTTGACCGTCAGTTCTCAGTTGGTGACCGAGTATTCTTGCGGGTGCGTCCGCAAAAGAGTCTGATCTGATATGGAAAAGTCTCTAAGATCGCACTATGCTCCGTTGGGCCTTTTGAGGTGTTGGAGAAGATTGGTCTAGTAGCTTACCATCTTGCTTTTTCGGCCAGTCTCTTGTGCATTCATGATGTGTTCCATGTTTCAATTCTTAGACCCTATTATCCTGATTTATCTCATGTCCTTGATTGGAATGCATTATAGGTAGAGGATGAGCAACTAGCTTTGGAGCTCGTGGGCGTCATTCAGCACAAACGACGCACCCTCAGGGGATGAGACATTGAGCAGATTAGGGTCCAATGGGATCCGAATGACAAGTCTTCTGCTACTTGGGAGGATGCTTCTAGAATGAAAGAGTTATACCCATATCTAATTGCAGGCTTCTAGGAGTAAGCCTGATCCTAGGGGGGGGGGGGGGATTTAGTACCCCTCAGTTTACTTTTGTTTTTGGACTGCTACTTGGATGCATTGGACATTATGATACTTGTTTGATGATACTTAGATGATTATGACTCTATGATACTGCTTGATGACACTTAGAAATTGTGATATTGTGAAGCTTAGATATGATGATACTTGATGATATAGTTATATCTGATGTTTTATGCTTATATCTTGTTCAGTATATCAATTTAATTGTTATGTGAGTTATCATTGATATGAGTACTATAAGTTTATTGGATGTATGTTTTAGCATGATTTGATATCGTTGATTATGAATCGATGTATTGGTGAAGGGGAACATGGTCACATCACTCGCTTGTGAGTGCCTTGTGACGCTGCAATTTTTCCTTCATGGTGTGATTGACTATTTTCCCTATGCACATGTTTGACCATGTGTTTTTCTGCAGGTTGCAGGTACCAGGCATCAACTGCACCTAAATTTCCAGGTTTGAGTATGCCTTAATCCCAATGAAGGTTTTTATTTCAGAAATAACATCAGTTTTCTCATATTGAGCCATCATACTCGTCAAGGTTGAGTATCAGTATGTCACACCCTGTCTGTAAGGTCAGTTTGTGTTGGTCTGTCAATGTTGTTGTCATTTTACATTTCGTTTCACTTGTAGTCTGGTTTTGTTTGACATTACGTTGTCTGAATCATTGATAGAGCTATTAATTAGATTTTATCTTGTAAAATGATATTGGGTTTGAAATAGTCATGACTTATCTAGAGTTCAAACCAATTTTCCTCTCTTTCTATAGCAATATATCCAATCATAGGAAGTTTCACTATTTGTAAAAATATGGGACAATCACTTCAATTTTTTCAACTTTCCTAACTTTTTATGGAAACATCTCCAACCAAAAAAAATTCAACATTCTTAAAATATGAGGCATTTGTTTCATTTTCTTCATTTTAGGCCCCATTAGTTCACCCTTTGTCATTTAAAGATTTTTTATCAAGAACAAAAATTAATTATGTCTCACTTTACTATATGCACTTTTGAAATTTATATTTTCAAGACTTTGTCAATTAACAATAGCAATGTATATGCTCTTTTCAAAATTTCCATCAATTGACAATTAATTGATACTCTATCTAGCTACTAGGGCCTCTAATTTCTATTGAAAGATAATCTATTGAATTTTAAGGATGCGTTAAGTTTTGAAGTATAAATACTATATAGTTTTGAGTGGTCAATCCATCTAAATACACCATTAAATTGTGATTTTCATATTTTTAAAATAAAATTTATTTGTAGTTATAATTGTTCAAGGAGAACAAGCAATATATTTTTTGGGTTTACCAATTTTAATTGGTATTTGAAGACTTAGAGTACCAAATTATTGTAGATCAAAGAAAACTTTAAAAATAACAATTTTAAATATATATTATTATTATATTTGTAATGGTTAAATTTATATATTTTTATTATTTTTATTTAATTTTGTGTTTATTTTAAAAGAATGTTTAGATACATGTATATTTTGATAAATGATTTAATTTTTTGTCCTCTTATCTTTCAGTCCACTCTTTTCTTTAATACAGAAATTGAATTGTACTTTTAACATATTAAATTACTTATAATTTTCTATCTACCCAATCATTACAGCTCCTTCAAATGCTATAGTTATCACACTTACATTTCTGATAAATTTGAGTAACGTCTACCCACCCAGCAGAATGCACATTTGACTAAAAATGCATTGTATTCTGATTTTCGATAAATTAATAAATACAGTCAAACGTACAATCATGGCTACATAAACAATAAGCTAAATTTGTGGGTAAAAGTGCATCTCATTCAAGTCTAGTCCGTCCTTTCCATCTATACACCGTTGTGCTTTCCACCATACTTCTATCATTTCCATCAATACGCCGTTTCTGGTGTCCTCCATATTTTCATGGAGGTTCCATCAATACCCCACCTATCCAATCTCTTCCTGGAAAAAACAAATTCATCAATACTCCACCAAATTGATTCCTCAAATAAGCAAATTCATAAATACCCCCACCAAGATCGCTGTTAAAAATAAGCTCACTCTTCCTTTAAATCCACGCACAATCATCCTGCAAAAGTAAATAATTCCCGCCTAGAAAAACATGTCTAGTCAGTTGATGAAGAAGTCTGAAATGGCTACTTGTGCAGCAAAGGCAGGTGCTGAAGTCTGCCATGGCGAAGAGATTTGCAAACAGAAGGCAATGCAGGTTCTCCAAGAGGCAGGGCTTCCCAGAGGTTTATTACCTTTGGATGGTCTAGTGGAATGTGGGTATGTTAGGGACACAGGCTTTGTATGGATTAAACGTCCAAAGAAAATGGAATACCGGTTTAAAACTACAGGAAACCTGGCTTCTTATGCTCCTGAGGTAAATGGTTATTTGGAAAAGGGAAAGATGAGGAAGATAAGTGGAGTGAAGGTGAGAGAGCTTCTTGTATGGTTCGCTATATGTGAGTTAAGCATTGAGGATCCAAACAGTGGAATGGTTTACTGCAAGACTGCTGTGGGTGTGGGGAAAAATGTGCCAATCAGGGTGTATGAGGAGGAGTATGATAAGTATATGGGTAAATCGGAAGCAAATTCCATTGCCTAACTGTTAATCTGTTTTTAGGATTATGCTTTATATGCATTTCTTGGGAATAATATGAATGTTGCATTATAGTTATTTTGTCTAAAAGAGGCGCAAATTTGCATATGAAACTTAACAATGTATTTTGTTTAGCTACTGTATTGGTTATGTTCCCAGCAATCTTTATGGTGATAGACTAGATTTTCTATAACAATTCTCTTAAACATTCATTTCGGTTATTTTCATTAAACTAAGAACAGGAGAATATAAAATAAATTGAGAAAAGAAGTATGAGAAATGGGTGTCTAATAGAAGGATAATGCTTTTAACTTATGTATCTACCTACATCTATGTTCCGGCTCTATTTCATTTGGGATGAGAGTCTGAGTATTGGTATCGTACCAGGTACAATGGAGTTCGTACAATCATTGTAGTAACTATTGCTGTGCTAGGAGTCTGTGAGTGTGACTGACACTATACTAACTCTTTGGGAATGAGAAATGGTGCTTTTAGTGGCAGAAGCTATTCGGACGCGGCTATTCTCCCTACAAAAACTCAAGTTAACATGCATAACACAAAAAACCGTACGCTAAAATAATTATAGGTTATATATATATAAATTTAAATGGACGCAGCTAATTTCCCATATAACGCATCGCACATAGGCATGTAATATACAAAAAACACATAAAAACATACATAGAAACATACATAACATGATGGGACAGTGTAGTGCGGGGCTCACCAAACGGGGGATAAAAGTGACTAAATCGACAAATGAGAGCAAATGTTACGGCGACAGAAGGGAGCCCCTAACAACATCGTCAAGTTAGTTTTCTTGCCTTTTGGCGGTCATTGGGGCAAGAGTGGACCATAAAACTGGCCTTGTGGCTTGTGTGAGAAGCTATCATTTTCAGTGAATTTCCTAGTGCGAGAATTGGAGGTGGAGTGTCGTGTGCAAGATCTACATTGAAAACAATTGTAAGAAGAATTGTTTTTTGAGAAAGAATACGGAAAACACTCTATGTTATGAGCTTTTTTTAGTTTGCACGTTGAAAGCTGAAGGTTGGAGTGCACGTGGAGGAGTTGGAGAAAACCGACCAAATCGAGATGAGGGGTGACTAACCAATTGGGTTGCAGAGGGTTTTATAACACTATGTGGGTTGCTTGTTTCTTAACACCTAGGTTTTCCAGCATGAAATTTTACAAAATAGAATGAATGTCTTGAAAAGCTTTTGTAATTTAGACGGTACGAATGTATTGATAGGCCCCTTCAAAATTTATAAGGACTCTTAATTTGAGTAAAAATTGCATTTAAATTTCGCCATGATTGAAAAAAAGGTGCACAAAATAATTGTAATTTGGAAAACACAATGTGGGTTTTCAGTTATTTGAATTTGCGTGTTTAAATGTAAAGGGTTGTCTCACGGGGAGGAGTTGCAGGTGGGGGATACATAAAACTAACCAAATTGAGCTGAAGGGCGACTAACCAATTGGGTTGTTACATGTAGAGGGTTTTACACTACTATGTGAGTTGCTTGCTTCTTAACATGTAGGGTTTTGCAACGTGGAATTTTACAAAACAGTATGAATGTCTTGAAAACCTTTTGTTGTTTAGACATCACAAATGTAGTGAAAGACCCCTTCAAAATTTATAACAACTTTTAATTAGAGTAGAAATTGCATTGAGATTTCCACATATGATTGAAAAAAAATGCACAAAATAATTGTAAATTAGAAAACCCAATGTGGGTTGTCAATTATTTGATTCTCCATGTTTAAATGTAAAGGGTTGTCTCACAAGGAGGAGTTACAGGTGGCAGATACATAAAACTAAACAAATTGCGTTGAGGGATGACTAACCAATTGAGTTGTTACATCTGGAGGGTTTTACAACACTATGCGAGATGCTTGCTTCTTAACACCAAGGGTTTTTCAACATGGAATTTTACAAAACAATATGGATGTCTTGAAAACCTTTTGTTGTTTAGACAACACGAATGTAGTGAAAGACCCCTTCAAAATTTATAATCATTCTTAATTAGAGTAAAAATTGCATTTAAATTTTTTCATGATTGAAAAAAATGCACAAAATAATTGCAAATTGGAAAACACAATGTGGGTTGTCAGTCATATGATTGTGGTTTTCAAGGCATCTTTATCTTTTATAAGTTGTGCAACCACACCTTTGACTTTTGATCTATCAAAATGCTTTACACAATCATTATAGGTAAATTGAACATTTCCTAATTGAGCCTTGAGGTGCTTGATACCAGCCTTCAACTTCTGAATTGCCTCAGATTCTCACAAACACTCATTTTGTAATGAGTCCATGTGCCCTTCTTCATAAGCAACACCTTCCATTGTCGTGTTTATTTTGTCAACTTCTTGTTTTTTAGATTGCAGCTGTCTGTCAACAACATTAATTAAACTCCTCTTTCGACGATAAAATCTTATTTTAATCTTTTAGTTCCTTTTCTAAGTGGTTAATTGTAGTGTTTCTATTGTTTTACTTCAGTTTCAACACTTCCAACTATTGCTTTTGCATCTGCAAGCTGACTAGCCACACATTTTTCCTCATCCTCACTACTGTTACCTGTTATCACCCCCTGGTATTCCTTTTCATGAGCTTCTAACTTCTTTTTCATGTCTTTTACTTTAAGCTTTGGATTAGTTACTCCCTCATCGGCCCTTAGGATAACACCGTGCATTTCTTGGATAGAGTTTTCAATGTCTTCAATACTTTTATTTAACTTTGCAGCCACTCTTTACTCAACTTTGAGAGTTTCTTTCTGATTAGAGAATGCAGATGTTTTATTTTTGATAAGTTTACAAAACTTGTCTACCTTTTTACATAGGACTTTCACATCTCCAACCAATTGATTCTCTTTCTCTGCACTAAGATCTTATTTTTCCTTTTCCTTATCATCTATTTTGAATTGTATTTGTTCCATGGAATTCTTAAGTTCAAGAATCTTTGACTTCATTTGTTCAACTCCACTTATAACATCATCTCACTTTTTTTTCTTGCACAAATTCATATGAAATACAAAACCTCTTGACTTTTTTTTTTAAACAAAAGTGGCAAGCCACTATAATTATATTAATATTAAAATATAGATATTACAAAACCCTGGTTCAGGCGAGCATACCGGTGGGAAAGAACTAGGAAGAAAACCCCTGGTTATAGCTCCAGTAAGTACGTAAGATTCCTAATTATATTCCATGACTGAATCTTCCCTAATATTGACCTCTTTACATTGACAGACGACATACCCCTTTTACATTTTATAAAGCCGCCCCCCTGACATTTCCAAAATATAACCACATTACATGACCAAAATACAAACCCTTTACAATCTGTCGTCGACAAGACCGACAACATGTCTCGCCAATCTAACCACTTCAAGCCTTTAGAGATAAACTGTCGGTTGAAAAGACATCCTAGGTGTCTCACCAATTTTTCTCTTTCAGGAGGAAGCATCCATGACTTGGAGCCCGAGCCGATTGAACTCGAGAATGCATTGGAATCTGCGTCGATTGAATCTGATCTTGCATTGGAACCCATTTGAACATCCGCATCCTCAATACACCCATCGACATAGCTCCACCAATATGAAAACCCATTGGCATAGATCCCTTCTTCGACATAGTATTTCCATGTTCTTCTGACTTGCTAAGTTACACTGATATGACCCTCATCGGGATAGCACCACCGATACAAAGCTCATTGAGATAACTTCCTTCATCAACGCAAAAAATAGAGATCATCCCGACAGTCTAAGTCACACTGATAGAACACTCATCGGCATAACTACAGTTAGGTTACACCAAACTGATCAATAAGATCGATATGGCAATTGAACTCTCTATCGGTGTAACATCTTCGGGTTACACCAACATTCAATAGCCATCAACAAAACCACCAAAATCGGTATAACATTCTCAGGTCCAACCAAAGTCCATTGTTACCCCGATGCCACTGAGATTGGTAAGACTCTCCTCGATGGAACTTCTCAGCTAGACTTCTTGCATCGACATGATTTAGAAAACTCACATCGATAATTCAGGTCACACCGATAGCTTTTGTCGGCAAGAGTGACCACATGTTTGACCGAACATCTTCAGGTTACACCGACATTCAATAGCCATTGACAAAACCACCAAAATCGGTATAACATTCTCAGGTCCAACTGAAGGCCAATGTTACCCCGATGCCATTGAGATCGGTAAGACTCTCCCCGATGGAACTTCTCGGCTAGAATTCTAGCATCGACATGAGTTAGAAAGCTCACATCGATAATTTAGGTCACATCGACAACTGTCGTCGGCAAGAGCGACTACATGTCTCATCGAACATCTTCAGGTTACACCGATGTTTAATAGCCATTGGCAAAACCACCAAAATTGGTATAACTTTCTCAGGTCCAACCAAAGGTCAATGTTACCCCGATGCCACTGAGATTGGTAAGACTCTCCCCAATGGAACTTCTCAGCCAAACTTCTAGCATCAACATCAGTTAGAAAACTCACATTGATAATTTAGGTCACACCAACAGCTGCCATCGGCAAGACCGACCACATATCTCACCGATCTGACCACTTCAATCCGTTAGAGATAAACTATCGATCGAAAAGACATCCCAGGTGTCTCGCCGATTTTTCTCTTTCAGGAGGTTCAGGTCAGAATATTGAGGCACATGTTTCCAACAAACTCCCACTTAACAAATAAATTTTTTCACCTCCAGAGCTTTAATGAACTACTGTGATTCTTGGGTCCAAGGCCCTTCATACTAGCAACAAGGCGACTAACTGTAATGAACTGATGTGATCGAATTGGTATATTTCCAACATCATCAAGTGGTATAGAATATACTTATTAATAATCCACCCTGTTGTCATAGATTGCCTAGTCATCATACCACTGCTGACACACCATCCCTACACTTACACTGCCTTGCTTACCCTTCTGACTCACCCTTACTTAACTTCCCTTGTTGAGATCTGACCAATATTATAACACACATGTAATTGCCAATTACACATGTGTTATTAGATCACCTAGAATTATTCATTTTTCTTCACCATAGATTTGGACATAAACAAATCGCTTATCATTAGCTAATTCATGTGTGTTGTTAGAGTAACACACTTGTAAATGTAAGCATAGCCAAACCACCAAGTCTATATTTACATAGATCTAACCAGATCATAACACACTTGTAATTGTCAATTACATACGAGTTGCCTCAACATCTCATTGACATATCAGAAAGATAACGCATAGTTATGTATCATATCCTTTTTCATAAAATAAGTCAAACCCTAGCTGACTTCCATTATAGAATATTAGCCAGAATTTGAAGTTATTTTTGAAATTTCCATCAAATTTCCCAACAGTATATCAAAATTGAATTCAACTTTAACAATTGCTTTCCTCTTTTGAAAGTAAGGCTTCTAAAATAGGATGAATCTTACCCATTTCAGCCACATGTGTCACTTCATTTACTGGTTGATCACATCCATGATTTTCCAAAAAAACTGCAACCATATTACCTTCTCTATATGTATGCGAGATTTGATAATTGCCAATTTTATCTAGCAAAAACTAGATCTTTTTAGCAATATATTCTAACTTCTAATTCTGAATTTTACGATCTCGACATGCATTAATTAAAATAAGTGAATCTCCTTCAACTTGAATCATTGGAAGCTTAAAATGAATGACTAACTTCAAACCTTGCAAAAGAGCTTGTGCTTCAGCAACATTGTTAGTCCCAAATAACAATTTTAATGATTTAGCACATAAAACAAACCCTCTATGATCTCTTATTACCACCCCTGCTCCAAATAAACCTGGATTCCCTCTAGAAGCTCCATCTATATTCAATTTAAAGATGCCAACAGGAGGAGGAAGCCAAACTATGGAAGCTATGTTTACTTTTTGAGTAAACTAATGAAGATTACCTTTGAAAGGCAAAGATAAGAATGACCAAGAAAGGAGCAACTTTGAATCCCAATTAGAAAATATTGAACCAACATGTTTAGCTTTACACACATAAGCATTTACAGTTTCAGATATTTCCCTTTCCAATGACAACAACATCTGATCAATATTCAAATTCTCTTTCCTAAAAATACATCTATTTCTTGCCCACCAAATAGCCCATAAAACTGAAGAGGGTATAATACATCAGATACTTGCAAAGAAGGAAGAATTATACAATTGAGGCCAATTAGAAAATAATTTCCAAATAGTATTTGGAAAAACTGTCTGCCAATTCATTTTAGCCACAACAAACAACCAAAAAACTTGTGCTACCAGACACAAAAGGAAAAGATGATTGATATTTTCCAGCTCCTGATCACAAAGCACACACTTAAAAGGATTAGCTATCCTTAATTTTGCTAACTTGTCACTTTATTTTGAATAGCTAGCCATGAAAAATAGCTTGCTTTAGGCAAAACTTTCGAGTTCCAATAGAATTGATATGCTCTTTGGTTTGACATTTGAAAATTAGCTTGAGAAATTGATTTGTATCCCTCTTTAACTGTATACCAACCAGTTTTTGCTTTAGACCAAATTAATCTATCAGGATTGACTAAAAAATAAACTTCTCTTTCTTGAAGGATAGATGTAATCTGTCCTTTATGATTATCATCTATTGCTTCATTTGATAAATCTTTCCACTCGACTTTACACGTCAATGGATCCACATGTTGAACATAATCTTTGACTTTTGTTACCCAACACTAAGACAATAGGGTTGCAATACTCTCAAAATTAAAACATTTAGCTATATTCTGATATCCATTCCATGAATCTTTCCAAAATGGGGCTTCATTACCATCATTTATCTCCCAAGTTAAATGAGGTAAAATAATTTTTTTACAAGAAAGTAGAAAATTCCACATTGTTGATCCTGAAGGTGGATTTGCCACAGTAAAAATTCTGGATGAACACTGATTAACCAGATACTTGTACTACATAAGACGACACGATTTTAGGGAAGGTTTAGCATACATTCACCAAACCATTTTAGCTCCTAGAGCCAAATTCCTTTCAACCAAATTATGGAGACCTGCTCCACCTTTAATCTTCTCTAAACACATTGTTTCTAGAGAAATCAAAGGTATTTTCTTTTTGCTGTCTTGATTACCAGACCATAGAAAGTTTCTTATCAACTTTTGAATTTGATATATGATGGACTTTGGGGCTTTTAGAACTGCCATGTACTAATTGGGAATTGATGATAACATAGATTTAACCAACAAAATTATCCTTGCTAGTGATAACCATCTACCTTTCCAAGATAACATTTTGTCTTGAATACTTTGAATGATTTTATGTCAATAAGAAACCTTATTTTAACCTGAAAAAAATGGAATACCAAGATATTTGCATTGCAACTAAGCTTGTTTAAAACCAAATTACCTCACAATTCTCTTCTCTATGACAGGATTTGTATTGAACAAATAAATTTTAGACTTTGCTTCATTTACTTTTTGGCCTGAAGCTCTAGTATATTTATCCAATAATGACTTTATATGCAAAGCTTCAGAAATTACAACTTTACCAAAAAGCAAAGTATCATCAACAAAAAGAGAATGTGTCACTGATAAATTCGTATTTGGAATAAAGACACTCTGGATGGTTCCTTTCTCATGAGCATTCTGAAAAGACATGCTCAGAGCTTCTGGTAAAATGATAAATAAAAATGGTGACAATGGATCACCTTGGCCGACCCCTTGTGTAGATCCAAAAAACCCAACTGTTGAACCATTTAGTAACACTAAGAACTTGGCTTCTGATAAGCATGTCATTACCCACTTACACCATTTAGTTGAAAAAACAAACTTCAATAACACCTGATACAAAAAAGACCAATCTACCCTATCATAAGCTTTATGCATATCAAGTTTAATAATCATGGAGGACAATTTATTTACAGCAATGGAGTGCAAAGTTTCATGAGAAACAATCACACCTTCTGATGTTTCTCTACCTGGAACAAAACCCCCATGTTCTTCAAAAATAATAGTAGACACAAGGGGATGTAACCGGAGATAAATGGCCTTAGTAAAAAATTTATATATTGTGTTGCAAAGTGAAATGGGCTGAAAATCAGAGAAAGTATTTGGGGATTGAATTTTGGGAATGATAGCAATATTGGTGATATTGAATTTTTTCAACATACCTCCAAGCTTGCTTGATTCCTCAAATGTATTTAATATGTCAACTCCAATGAACTCCCAACATTTTTGATAAAAAATGGCAGTGAAACCATAAGGCCCTGGGGCTTTATTAGGAGGCATGGAGAAAACCACCTCTTTTAATTCTTTGAGAGAAAAAGGAGCCAACAACCTCCTATTATCTTCATGAGAAACCAACTTTGGGATATCATGTAGGCCCTCTTCTCTTTCCCTTATTAAATTTGCATTAACATTAGTATTTGTAGTTAGTAAGGCAGAGAAAAATTTGACTGCTTCATTCTGAATCTCTTCCTCTTTAGTAAGCAAAACTCCCGATATACTATCTTGAATTGAGAAAATAGAACTTTTTGCTTTTCTAATTTGAGCTGATATGTGAAATTTTTTTGTTTCTATCACCATCTTTCAGCCATAATTCTCTTGATTTCTACCTCCAATAAACTTCCTCTCTCAATAACAACTCTTTCCATTCCTCTTGCAATTTACTCTGTTCTTCAAATAATACACTATCAAGCCCATTAGCAATGATGCTTTCATTTACCTCTGCTAACCTTTTATACACCAAGTCTTTCTGCACAAAAATATTCTTAAAAACAAGCTTATTCCATATTTTTAATTGATGTTTAACATGATCCAATTTCTTGCTCAATTGATACATTCTAGAACCATTAAAGTAGGGTGCACTCACTCACCATTGCTTTATCAAACAAATAAGCTCGGGATTTCTAAACCACATTGCCTCAAACTTGAAAGAGGATTGAAATTTAGATTTTACTTTTTTTGCTAACAAATCAAGTGTAATAGAAAAATGATCAAAGGCAACAAAAGGCAAAATTTCAGATGTCAATTCAAAATCACTTAAGACCCAATTTAGAGAGATTAAGAACCTATGTAACCTTTCCGCAATTTGGAGGAAATTTTTCCTCCTATTTGTCCAAGTATATCCCCCATTTTGTGGAATTGCATCCATCAAAGCATTATCTTGAATAAAAGCAAAAAAATCCTCCATGTCTCTTTTTGGAGAGCATATGCCACCTTTTTTCTCTAATAAAATTTTAATTGCACTAAAATCTCCTGTAAGAACAAATTTGTCTTGCCCAACCCATCTAATTCCAATTTCAAAGTTTCCCACAACAACTTCTTACCAACTATACTAGTAGGCCCATAAACATTCAGCAACCAAAAAGATAAATCAAAATAATTTATCTTCATTAACTGCCAGTTATGGTCAAAAGAAACATTGCTAATGCTAACTGTTTTAGCATTCTAAAAAGTAATTAATCCCCCCGAAGCACCTTGAGATGGTGAATGAGAAGATTCCCATTTGTGCCACTTCCTATTTATTGCTAGAAAAGTCTCATCAGAAGTTTTAGTTTCTTGAAGTACAACTATATTTGCCCCGCAAGCATCCAATTGATGCTTGATTTGGGCATGTTTGTCAAGGGAATTAATGCCTCTGACATTCCATGATATTAGCCTCATTGCAACTTGAGAGGGCGAAAAGCTATCCTTGGCCTTTTTTGTTTCATGCCTAAGCCCATATTAACATCTAAAGTAGACTGAATGCTTGCTGATATTTCCTCTTGTAACTTAATAGCCAAAGACTTTCTACCCCTTTTGGAAGAGAATTTTTTACTTGGAGATAGAGATAGCAAGGTCTGAGATATTGATAACAAACCTAAGTCATTTGAAGACTCCCCTTCCCCAAAAACCTCAAAAGCAATATCATCTATCATTTGTTCTCCTACTGATACTAAAGCCTGATCAACAAATTTCTCAAACTCCACCTCAGAAGGCAAAACATAGGAATGAACATTAGAAACATCAAAATCCTAGTAAGATAGCAAAATGAAATTATCCTCATCCACTTGACCATCAAATATCTTTATCTTTTCTTCACATTGATTTGACAAGCCAAGTGTTAGCATCAAAGCACATTGATTCAATTGTTGAAAATTGAAAAAATTGAATTGAGGAACCAAAAGATTGAGGGAATGAAGAAAAATATTAATGGGAGACAACAAAAAATTCTCCCAACCAAGAAAAAATGAGACAATAATATGATTGAAGTGAGAACCAGAAAGGTTGCTCACTACCCCTGCATTACTGAAACCGGCTAATAGAACATTTTTTCCCTGTAAACAAGGCAAACTATCATGTACATGATCTTCCTCATCAAAACAATCTGCTTGAACACCCACATCTTCCCCAACTGATTTCAACTCCAAAAATTTTTAAAGCCCTACCTAGAAAGGGACTTGCGGCATAAAATATAATCTTAAATTAGTGATAAAGTGGCACTACTTAATACAGACATCAAAAACCTTGGAAAAGAAAGACAAATCAAACTCTCGCAACCAATTCTTCGCAGGAGAAGAAAAAGCCACAATTGATTTGTCATTCAAAGGATTTACATAACTTTTGGATGATTTCCTATTGACATCCATGTTCAGATCATCAAACTCCACATAATTTTTTAAACGATGAATAGGAAAATAACAGAGAAAACAAAATTGCTTTGGATCCTCAAAAACCACCTTCTATTTCCACAAGTCGTGGATTGAATTGATATTAACAACTACCGGGAGGATCTTAGAAACATCAATAACAACACAAAGCCTAACTGGAAACGATGGATTAGAGAAAAATTTCAAGTCTTGGTGGAGAAAAATACCTAACAGATTACCTAAGATCTCAATAATGCATGGCTCTCTATACTCCAAGGGTAAACCTTGCAACTGAACCCAAAAAGGAATGAACTTAACCCTAGTCTGAATGGGGAAACAAATTTGAGTCCAAAGGGTTGTAAATAGACCATTACCCTCACAAATCCAATATTTTTTCCTATAGACCGCGTTCCTAGAATCTTTGTCAGAAAAAATCACTACAAAGAAACCCTCTCCTTTATCTAAAAAGAAAACTTGATTTGATCCTTCCCATGTTTGAAATACCCAATGTTTCAAGAAATCAAGATCAATAGAGAAATACCAAAACTTACCAATGAGGGCCACATCCTTAAGATCATCAATCTGCAGCTGGAGCATAGAATGAGGAAGCGTAACATTGACTTGATCACTCCCCAGATTGATATTTTGTTTTGACTTCCATTCCTTTCTTTTAAAACCCTAATCCTTATCCTTCCCCTACAGATGGGGCTTTGGATGATTTCTCTGAACAACCTCATTAATGTCATTAACATTCAGACCCAGAAAAACCTTCTTATTACAATATTATTAGGAAAAGTAAGAGGAAATCTCAAAGAAGCGGAAGATTTAGGGAAAACAACAAGAATGTCATTCGGAAGGTGGCCGAACAAGAAAAATCTGAATTTGGAATGAAAGGAGACCCTGAAGTCGTAGAATGAGGAGCAGAAAAAACCTTATGACTGCATGATCGACCAAAAACCACATAGCCCATGAGCGAGAAGAACTTGACGAATCTACAAGAGCTTCTGAGGGACACAAATGTCAAATGGAGCTTTCTTCTCCCTAATTAGAGATTTCTTGGCACACAAATTATGATGGTAATTCATATTTGAAGGCTTGCTAGCATGTTGGTCAAGGATCCACTCCCCCTTATGGAAAACATAGCCAGGAAAACCCTTTTTCCCATTAAAACTACCATAAATTTCCTTTTTCACTGATGGAGATAGTTTTCCATGAAAACTTAATGTTGATCTATTGAGAACTGCACCCTTAACATCGGAAAAACTAGCCACTGGAGCCCTTCAGACCCCATGAAAACCCCTAGGCCTTACAGAATGGGCAAAAAAATTCAAAAAATTACCATTTCCGTCAAAATGCGAAATCCAAATAGTGTAGTCCTCCATCATTCCTGAGCCATTTCCAAAACCTCTTGACTTTATCCACTTCTACATTGGCATTTTCCCATTGCACATATTGCACAACACTTCATCAAGTTATCAGGAGAAGGAATAATCTTTTTAGTCAATACATTATCTATCTCATTCACTTTGGTTTGCTTCTTTTCAAGTGTTTTTAGAACAAATTCCTTTTTCATTACATACTTTCTACTACCTGTTGCTCGAGTTCTGCATTGTCATTTTCCCATTGCGCATATTGCACACACACCTTCCTCAACTTGTCAACAGTAGGGAGAATCTCTTTAGTCAATACACTATCTGTCTCATTCACTTTGGTCTGCATCTTTTCAAGTATTTATACAACAAATTCATTTTTTATTTCATACATTCTAGTACCTATTGCGTCCAATTTTGCATTGCCATTTTCCCATTGCACATACTTCACATGCTTGTTTGTCAATTTCTCAAGAGCAAGAAGAATCTCTTCAGTCAATAAATTATTTATCTTATACACTTTGGTATGCTTGTTTTCAAGTGTTTTTATAGATGTTTCCTTATTCATTTCATACATTCTAGTACTCGTTGCCTCCTGAAGCATTGAGAAGATCTCAGGTTCGTTAACATCTAGTGTTTTCCACCTTTGAATTATAAATAGACAAAATGATTGTAATGAAAAATCTTTTGTTGTTTAGAAAGTACGAATGTAAGAAAAGACACCTTCAAAATTTACCAAAATTGTTACTTTACAATATGAATTGTGTTTGGACTTCCTCATATCATTAAAATATAGGCAGGTAGGAAAACATAGTGGGTTGTTAATTAGCTCGTTTTTCTTGTTCAAAGCTCAAGGGTGAAGAGTTAGGGGAGGAGTTGCAGCTAAGGGATACATAAAACTAACCAAATTTAGTTGAGGGATGACCAACCAATTGGGTTCGTATATATAGAGGGTTTTACAACACTATGTGGGTTGTAGGTTTCTTAATGTCATGTGTTTTCCAACCTCTGATTATACAGACAATATGATTGTAATGATTTCTTTTTGTTGTTTAGATAATATGAATGTAATGAAAGGCACCCCTTCAAAATATATAACAAGTCTTAGATAGACTAAAAATTGTGTTTCAATTTCCTCAAATCAATAAACAATAGGTAGGTTGGAAAACACTATGGATTGTGATTTATATAATTCTGCTTGTTCTAGGCTCAAGGGTGGAGATTTTCAGAAGGAGTTGCAACTGGATGCCTAAAACTAACCAGATTTAGCTGAGGTGTAACCAACCAATTGGGTTCTTATATATAGAGAGTTTTACAACACTATATGAGTTGTAGGTTTCTTAACACCCTATGTTTTCCAACCTTGGATTATATAGACAATATGATTGTAATGAAAACCTTTTTTTGTTTAGATAGTACGAATGTAAGAAAAGGAACCTTCAAATTTACCAACATTGTTACTTACAGTATGAATTGGGTTTGGATTTCCTAATATCATTAAAATATAGGAAAATAGGAAAACACATTGGGTTGTGAGTTAATTTGTTCTACTTGTTCAAAGCTAAAGGGCGAAGAGTTTGGGGTGGTGAGTTAGTTTTATGTTAAAAAATGTTTGACTTCATTAGTTGAAATCCACTTATAGCATCATCTCTCACTTTCTTTGCTTGCAAAAATTCATATGCAATACAAAATCTTTCGAGTTTATCCCCTTTTGCATAGCCATTTTTCCATTTCACATATTGCACACGCTCCTTCCTCAACTTCTCAAGAGTGAGAAGAATCTCTTCAGTTAAAACAATATCTATCTCATTAAGTTTGATCTACTTTTTTTCAAGTGTTTTTAGAGTAGATTCCTTTTCAATTTCATAAATTATAGTACCCATTGCCTCTAGTTGTGTATTGTCTCTTCACTATTGCACATAATACACATGCTCCTTCCTCAATTTCTCAAGAGCAAGAAGAATCTCTTAAGTCGTCACATTATCTATCTCATTCACTATGGTTTTCAATGCAAGTGAGCTTCACAATTTATTGCAAGTGTGGTTTACAGTTAGAATTTCTTTTCAAATTCTTTATATGTTTGACAAATAAATGCACAAAAAAATCGAGGTGAAAGGTAAAGGGTCGACAACTTGGAGAGGTCTTGCACGTGGGAGACACATCAAACAAATCAAATCGAGGTGAGGGGTGACTAACCAATTACATTTTATGTGTTTAATGGCTTCTAAACAGTATGGGGTTTGACAATTTTATAACACCCAGTGTTTTCTAACCTACAATTTCATAGTGGCATAGGTGAAATTTTAGAGTAGATACTTCATAATGGACATGTTGCCTACTACAGGAAATAGTTGGCAGTGATATATGATTTGTATTAATGGAAAGAGAGTATGATTTCTAAATTTTACATGATTTTTAATTATTGTAATGTATTCAAAATTTGTCTTGTTCTTTCCATCCATAATTTGTGACGAAATATGAAAAGAACAAGGAAATGAACTAATTTAGTGCAGTGATGAAACAAATGATTTCCATTCAATGTTATCTACAATATACCATTAAATTTATTATTTCTTTTGTTGGTGTAATTAAGCTGAGTACTATTGCATTATCCCCATTCAAAAAATGTTTCAACCTACTCAAGGAAAGTAAATCTGTCAAAGCTTTGTACTAGTGAAAGGGTGAAGATAGAAGAAAAACATGACTGTAGACTTCAACATTGTGAATGTTTGAATGAGATATTTTCATAGTCTATAAAAAAATATGGGTAAAAAGTTACCCACATATGCAGGTGCACCACACCCAACTTTTGTTATATTTTCTATTGTGTTGTTCATTTCTTTAGGTAAATACATTTCATTTTTCGTGATACCATTTTAGGCCATAGACAAAGTTGCAGGTTCAAATAACATAGACAAAGTTGCAAGTTCAAATAAACATTATGTTGTTGAAGCTACACAATTAGTAGTTTTTCATGTGTAAGATTTATTCTTCATCCCCATTTAAGGTTACATCAAACAAATGGTTTGATTAGACAACCTTTGTCTGCACCTAAAAGATGTATTACCACCTACAACAAAGGGAACATTTTTCACATTTTAGCTTATGTTCATTCACTCCATTATTGATTCATTATTTTATCAGAAGATGCAAAGAACGTGTTTTTTTCTTTTGACATTGTTGGAAGCCATAGAAGTAATTACATATTATCATGCACGTTACACTTATAGGCTACATACAAAGTTGTAGGTTGGACTTCTCATCATGTTGTTCAACGTGCACTTTTTTAGTTCATGAATTGTCATATACGCTTTTTTTGGTCATGTTAGGTCACCCCAAACGGAAGTCTCAATATCGCAACATGCCTGCTCAGGTAAAAGAGGTTGGTACACCCCATATATTATGAACTCTTAGTTTTTTTTTCATGCAGGGTTGCGATTTTACTTGCAGTCTTTATGTCCACTTGGAGGTTCAACTAGACACTATTTTTTCCAACTTGCATTGGCTTACATCATTGTTGATGAAATTTTACACCTTTATGCCTTTCTTGATTCACTCCATTACTGATTCATTATTTTGTCAACAGATGCAACAAACACGTTATTCGTTTGGCATTGTTGGCAATAATGGATGCACATTTTCTTACATACAAGGTTGTCATAAAATGTTTTGGTTGTTCTCTAACATTTCATCTCCGCTAACACATACACACACCACAACCATTGTATCTTTCCCAAAATAAAACATTTTTTGCTGCAATTGTAGAAAGAAGTAATTACATACTGTTATGCATGTTACATGCGTACACATGTAAAGTTGCAGGTTGAACCACTCATTGTGTTGTTCAACCTGCACTTTTTTATTTCATGGATTTTCAGATGTTTTTTGTTGCTCATGTTAAATCACCCCAAATGGAAGGATTGATATCACAACATGCATGCTCAGGTAAAGTTCAGAGTATATGTGGTGTACAAGTACACCCCATATACTCTGAACTCTTAGTTTTATTTTCATGCGGGGTTATGAATTTTCTTGCGGTCTTCATGTCTACTTGGATTTTCAACTAGAAACTATGTTTTCCAACATGCATTGGCTCACATCATGGTTGATACGAAATTTTACACTTTTTATGCCTTTTTTTATTCACTCCATTGTTGATTCATTATATTATCAACAAATGCAACAAAGATGTTATTCTTTTGGCGTTGTTGGCAACAATAGATGCACACTTTTTTACATACAAGGTTGTCATAAAAGGTTTTGGTTTCCCTCTAACCTTTCATTTCCACTAACACATACACACACACCACAACCAACATATCTTCCCAAAAAAAAAAAATTATTGCAACTGTAAAAATAATTACATATTGTTATGCACGTTACACTTGTATGCCACATACAAAGTTGCAAGTTGAGCCACTCATCATGTTGTTCAACCTACACTTTTTTATTTTATGGATTCCCAGATGTGTTTTTCCTTCTCATGTTAAGTCACCCCAAATGGAAGGCTCGATATCACAATATGCATGTTAAGTTAAAAGAGGTTGGCACAACCCATATACTCTGAACTCTTAGTTTTATTTTCATGTGAGGTTGTGAATTTACTTGCGATCTTTATGTCTGCTTGGAGGTTCAACTAGACACCATGTTTTCCAACCTATATTGAATCACATCATGGTTGATAGGAAATTTTACACCTTTATGCCTTTCCTGATTCACTCCATTACTGATTCATTATTTTTTCAACAGATGCAACAAACGTGTTATTCTTTTGGCATTGCTGGTAGTAATGGATGCACACTTTTTTACATACAAGGTTGTCATAAAAAAATTTGGTTGCCCTCTAACCTTTCATCTCCACTAACACATACACACACACCACAACCAATGTACCTTCCCAAAATAAAACATTTTTTGTTGCAACTGTAGAAGTAGTTACATATCGTTATGCATGTTACACTCGTATGGCACATACAAAGTTGTAGGTTGAACCACTCATCGTGTTGTTCAACTTGCACTTTTTATTTCATGGATTTCCAAATGTGCTTTTGTTGCTCATGTTAAGTCACCCAAACATAAGGCTCAATATCACATCATGCCTGTTGAAGTAAAAGAGGTTTGTACACTCCACATACTCTGATCTCTTAGTTTTATTTTCATGTGGGGTTGCGAATTTTCTTGCGGTCTTTATGTTCACTTGGAGGTTCAACTAGACACTATGTTTTCCAACCTGCATTGGCTCACATCATGGTTGATAGAAAATTTTCCAACTTTCTACCTTTCCTCATTCTCTCCATTATCAATTCATTATTTTTTCAACAGATGCAACAAACATGTTATCCTTTTGGTGTTGTTGGCAGCAATAGATGCACATTTATTTACATAAAAGGTTGGACCATAAAAGGTTTTGGTTTCCTCTAACCTTTCATCTCTATTAACACATACAAATGCACCACAACCAACATATCTTGCCAAAATAATACATTTCCTATTGCAGCTATAGAAGTAATTACATACTGTTATGCACATTACACTCATACACCACATACAAAGTTGCAGGTTGAACCACTCATCGTTTTGTTGCTCAAACAACACTTTACTTCAAAATGATGGTTGGTTTTTGTAGACACTAAAAATTGTCAGAGGCCTGCGAACACTATTTTATCCCTTTCGTCCCTAATCATTAAAAAAAATTAATTATTTGATTATTGTATAATGTCATATTCCTGCTATTAATTAAATAATCCTAATTATTTAATTAATTCATTCATGTCCTTTTATTTCCTCTTTTTATTAATTAAATAAATTATATTTATTTGATTATGTTACTAATGTCTCATGTATATACAAAAAAATGAAGGTTCATCTGATCTTGTAGAGGACATGCCTGGCTCTCCTTTGGTAAGTAATCAACCAACCTTAAATCTTGGAGCCTTAGTAAACAATATGATTGATAATTACCTTATGCCAACTGTTGAGTTATATGATAAGGTCAATGATGAAGGGAAAGAAACCATCATAAATGAATTTACTCAGTACATAGTTATCTGTAATATAAATATGGATACCATACAGTCCAAAGTTATTGAAAATGTGTGGAAAGAATTAGTACTTAGAAGGAAAGAGGCTTTAAGTGTTGAAGACAAGATGAGAAGTGAAGCCTTAAAATCCATTAGTTCAACTTTTTTTGGAAATAGAATCTACAAATATGATGAAAGAATGTTCTACATTATTTAGAGTCAAGCAGAGAGTTAATATGTTAATGACCAAGGAAGATGACTATGTTGAAAAAGTAAAGCAAGAACTGGAACAAGAACTAGTTCTTCGTCTCACACTACTCAGACACAGGAACGTGCTATTGTTGCAGAAGTAATGGATAACCCAGTATTGGAGACTGTTGATGAGACACTTGGTGCTTCGAAGACCCCTAACCCTATGATTGACACAAAAGAAACTACTAGCAAGAGGTATGATGACCATCATAGAGATCATTTCGGTGATAAGAGAGGAGAACATCAAGAATCTATCGGGAATAGGGAAGAGAAAAACAAAGATGAAAGTGAAGCGAGTAAAGACAAAAAGAAGAATATTGACAAGGGTGATGAGGATAGAAGAGAGAAAGAAAACATAGACAAGTCATTTGGAAAGTCATCTGAAGAAGAAGAAGAAGAAAAAGAAGAAGAAAAAGAAGAAAAGGAAGAAGAAAAGAAGAAAAGGAAGAAGAAAAGAAGAAAGAGGAAGATAAGAAATCCATTCCATCTGAAGGAGAAATTGTCAAAGGCCCTGAACCATCAAATCCATTCGGAGAATCATCCAAAAGTAATCTTAAAGGTCTTCTTTCGAGGAAAATTGTATTTCAATATGTACTTCCACCTCAGCTAGTCAAGCTACCATCTCACCCAGGTTATGTGGATTTGACAAAGATTACACCCAGTGATAGAATGAAATTAAGCAGAACTTTTCTTAGCTCGGTCACATAAGAACTTATAGAGTCATATCAAAAAGGAAATGAATCTATCAAAGCTTTAAAAAAGACAACCCTCGGTGTTACATCAGATAACTCTTTTACTCAAATTAAAAATTTGAGGCTTACAATTGATTCAGTCAAATAATATGTACATCTAATCTTAAGATACAAACTGCAAAAGAAGTGGAGTTGAATCTGTTAGAGAAAACACTGTTGTTTCTGCAAGACAAGTGTACAATTGCTCATGACAAGGCTCTACAAACTTTGAAAGAGGTAAGAGAATGTGATGAGAAAGCCCAGATTCTATTTGTTTACTACATGAAGTGGTCGGAAGCCACTCGAGGTATTAAGGACTTAATGGACTCAAATGAGTCTCAACTTGCCAATGCCTTTAGAGATTATAAGATTGCAGATGATAAAAACTATGTTAGATGGGTTTCTATTGCAAATCTTACAAGTAAATTTTTCATCTTGCAGAGGCAGAAAGAAGATGCTATGAGATGGTATGCCCAACTTGGAGACTTGGCTATGTCCAGACATGTCTTGATATCAAATGTATTGATAGAAGTAGAAAAAACTTGAGAAAATGAACATTGCTCCATCCACTCCAAAAGAAGGAGAAGAATACCTGACGGAAATAGAATCTCTGCATAAAACTCTCTCCAAGGAAAAAGGAGTCTGGGATGATGGAAAGCTAGCTTGGAAAGCAATTCTCAAGGAGTTACAAGGTGCCCCTAGTTCCTGATTTGATTTTTTTTATCTTTTCTCAATCCTTTGTCCTTGATGTCAAAGGGGGAGAAGAGGATAAGAGCAGAAGAGTATGCACATAAAGTATGTTATGCTATATTTTTGTGTCCTGCACATATGTTAAGGGGATTTGAGCACAATTTTGTTTTGAAGTTTTCAAGCAAGTTTCATTTTTGGCACATGTTGCTATCAATGACAAAGGGGGAGATTGTTGGAAGAATGAAGAAGGTACCCCCCAAGTTTTTTGTCATTGATGCCAACATTGGTTGGTAACTGGCTAAGTAATCTATGTGTCCATGCTAATCCCGTATTTTGGTCCGAAAATCCTCTCAGTAAAAGGAAGTCCTATGAGTTTTTGATATGTTGCTCAAGATTGATAGTTATAGGTATAAACGAGTTTTCAGCGAGTTTGTGTGATCCGGTTGAGTTATTCAAGTACTAGAGTTCGGTATTCTTTTGGCCAACAAGGTTAACAACTGTTTGTCCTTCGTGTTTTCCTTATTAGGTTCGGACCAACCTAATGTTTGGATGACATGTATTGCTCTGTGCGCCAAAAGGAATTTTGTATTGAGTCGACAAGTCATTTTGTATTTTGGGTGTTCACATTCAATTAGGCTAACCTAATTGATGAAGGAAGAAATGACCATATATATATGTGTGTGTATGATGGACAAAAAAAGAGAAGATATAGATATAGAGATAGAGATATAGACATAGGGCATGGTATGCAAGTGATGCGACAAGTGTATTAGTGCAAAGTTACTGATAGTGATTATATATCTATAATCAGAGCAGAATTTTGGTATTATCAGAGCTTAATCAGAACTGATTTTTGCACTTCGTAGGTGCACTTCGTCAGTTCATTTTTGGCAATGAGCCACACCTTTTGTATCTTGGTTATAAGCCATATTTTTTATTCAGGTTGTGAACCTTTCAAGGACAATGAGTCTTGGTAGTGACCCATGTAATAACTTATAACCGGTTATAATATATTGTGAGCTAATCCTCACTGTGGTTTTTCCCACTTTGGGTTTTCCACGTAAAAATCCCAGTGTCAATGTGTTATGGTCTCTTTTATGTTTTGGTCCACTATTGCAGCTAGATGTGGATTGATAATTGGATAGTTAATAATTAATTTGGTTAGCATAATAATGATTCACCCCCCCTCTCATTATTTGGTGTATTCAACATCCTTTTCTCCCTATGAAATGGAAATTCATTTTATCTGCTCTAGTCTATTAAACCAAGTGAAGTGGTTAACTCATTTAGTTTATCAACAATCTGATGCTATCAAGCGGTAGGTTGAAGTATTCTCTCACAGCTCAAGAAAAAGGTCTTCCCTATGAGATTCCAACTTTCCTCAGACACTAGCTTCTAGGCCTACTCAACTATTAATATCACTTGATTTGTGCAAGGTGTTTAGCTGAAATTTTCTTTTTTTTGTGATGAATTATTATGTTGCCTTCTTATTATGTTGTGATGGCCTACAATAGAGGTTCTTACTTCTTCGAGGAAACATTGGATGACTTTGTTTCGTTGGGATAGTTAACATTGCATTTGGTTTGGTGTTGCTAATGCAGTTGTGGTGTTGATGATTTTCTGCTATTGAAGCAACAGAGTCCTTTCTCTTCACTGTAACTGATTTGCTGCTATTGAAGCAATTCAGTTGCTTCTATTAATGTTATTGATTTGTTGTTTTTAATGTACCTATTGTAACAGCTGATTTGTTGCTCTTAATGCAGCTATTGTAACTGATTTTTTAGCTTATTCCAATTTTAAAAAAAAGAGATTTTGATAAGTAGGAGGTATTTTCCACAGCGTGTCAAATTGTGATATTTCTATCAGGATTCAACCACGTAGTTTTATGATTCAAACTCATTGACCCATGTTTCATGAGTAGTGGTTGACAAGAACCCATCTCTCATGATAATGAATGGTCCACTTAGCACTCATTGCATCTAGGTGATGCTCACAGATTTGAAGCACTGGGCCTTCCCAGGAGCTCACCCATCCTAGTACTACTCTAGCTCAAGCATGCTTAACCATATAGTTTTATCCAAGGTTAAGCCCACTTAGCTTGCAACCCCATTTGCAAAACCTTCAGCAAGTGTTGTCACTAACTCATTTCACTAGAAAATCCGATAAAATTTTCCGATGAAAGATGTATAATTAGATGTATTATCAAGTACTTGTGATATTTAATGTGTAATTTTCAATTTTTTAAAATTGTATCCCTGATGTTCGTCAAAATTTTGACGATCCTGAGTTTTTTCGTCAAAATTTTGACAAAAATAAATAAAAGTGAGTTTGACAAAAATAAATAAAGTGAGTTCGACTATTTATTGCGACAATGTTTTGCTATTATCGCCAGGTTGAGGGTAGTCATTATCTTTTTCCAAAATTCATTTGTGAAGTCAGATTTGTAATTCCAAGTTTGAAAATCATATTTTAAAGCAACATCTCATCAGATTTCATTTTTAGACTTGTGCATTTTCAGAATTTTATTTCCAGATTTTGTTGTGCAAGTTCAATATTCTGATTTTAGGAGTCTAACGGTTGGAAATCATAGTAAAATCATAATATAATAAGTTCTGGAATTAGCATTTTAAAGTGTTTTTTGGGGTCATTAACTTCAGACTATCTTCTCTTTTGCAGGGGTGGTTGCATGCCAAAAAATTTTCATGTAAAATATCAGAATGATTAGATTTTGTTACCTATCTATGATTAAAAATTATTGGAGTGTGCGTTTGATATTTTTTGAAGATCTAAATATTCAAGCTTGGTAAAGAAAAATCATGTCAGATAATATTAGTCTAGAAAAAAATGAAGAGACACTTCATAGATTGTGGGCTAGATTGAAAAGAAAGGGTGATGGGAAATGTTATTGTCCTTGCAATAATTGCAAGGGCTTAAAGACGAGAAGACTTTTAATCACAATAGCTGAGAAACATTGTAGGCAACATGGTCACGTTGAAGGGAGGCATGATTATCGTCCATTGCTAAGTTGTTCATTATATGTGTTTATATTGATTGAATTTGTAAATGTTTATACCGTTTTAACATTATATATATATATATATATATATATATATATATAAAATCACTTGATCATGATCATGGTTTATTTGTGTCTATCATTATTATAAAGGTGGGGCACCCTAGGGCACATGATATGGATTATCACAACCCGAAGAATATGGTTTTGCAAGCAGAGGAACATGGAGCTATGAATATCGAAGATGAAGTTAATGATCCTATGGAAGAAGATGATGATAAATACATTGATCCATGACACATTTAGTGGCACAGTTGATCATGATGATTGAGATGACTTTGATGATGTTCATGATTTACCTATACTTGAGAAGGCATACAAGCCCCTTTATGAAGGCTCCCAAACAACTCTTCTCTCTGTTGTATTGTTGTTGGTGAACTTGAAGGATATGAATGGTTTATCCAACATAGCAATCTCACGGATGTTAAGGTATGCCATATATGCCATCTTTTTTCATCTATTTTAATTGTTGTTAGTTCATCACTAGTAAATAAAGGATGAAATATGTACCATTAATATTCTTTATATTAACAAAAAAATAAAATTGTAGATTGATTGGTGAATTTTTGTTACCACCATCAAATATTTTTCCTCGCTCATACTAAGATTTATCTGGCATTATGAAAGATATTGGAATGGAGTATCAAGCAATAGA
This sequence comes from Sequoiadendron giganteum, assembly GCA_007115665.2. NCBI lineage: Eukaryota > Viridiplantae > Streptophyta > Pinopsida > Cupressales > Cupressaceae > Sequoiadendron > Sequoiadendron giganteum. The sequence goes on along the minus strand of CM021102.1, from coordinate 207,570,274 downwards.
TGCATGTCCCAATGATCATATTATATATCATAAACAGCATGAATTTGCAACAGAATGCCCGGAATGTCATATCAGTAGATATCAAACAGATCAACTAACAAAAAAGGTGTCTCGCAAGGTTCTTCATTATATTCTCATTATTCCATGTATGCAATGATTATTTAGGTGCGAAAGCTTAGCACAATTTATGGATTACCATGCACAAAATAGAAGTGGAGATGGCATTCCTCAAATGCCTGTGGATGGTTCTGCATTTTGGGACATGGAGGAAAAATGGCCACACTTTAAAGAAGAACCTCGTAATCTCAGGCTTTCATTGGGAGCGGACGGTGTCAATCCATTTGGAGAGCTGAGATCTATTTACTCGGTGTGGCCTGCTTTTGTTATCAATAATAACATTCCTCCATGGATGTCAATAAAGAGGGAGCACATAATGTTGGCAATGATTGTTCCAGGTATTTGTTTACATCAATTTTATTTAACGTAGTAGCATCTCATTTGTCTTATTTGTTGCATAATGACTTATATTTTTTTCATTTAATAGTCATGTACATTAATTTATATATATTGCAGTAAAATGGTTATAATAATTATGTAATGTTTATGTTCATTCAATTAGGTAAGTACCAAGTTAAAAATATGAATGTATATATTGAGCCTTTTATCGACGAGTTACTAAATTTATGGAATGGCGTCACTATGTATGATGTATCTAGACCAATAGGGCAAAGACAATTTGAATTCCATGCAATGCTTGTATGGACAATTCATGATGCTTCAGGGCTAACACATTTTTGTGGTATGTTATAACGTTCGACTATATGACTTTAATGATATTTAATTTTATGAAGTAGATATCATGCATGTTTTTTAAATAATCTATTCATTATATATAATTATAAAAATTGACATATTTAATCCAATTATATATGATCTTGCAGGTCTTCAAACAAAGGGAAAATTTGCATGTCCAATTTGTGGTCCAAAGATGAAATCTCGTTGTTCAACAAGTTTAGGAAAGCAAGTGTTTGATGAGTATAGGCACTTCCTCCATAGAAATCATAAGTATCGAACTAATGAAAAACATCTTTTCAATGGGAAAGAAGAGACTACATCAAAACCACGAAAAAATGACACCTCGCCTATGGAAGTTGGAATATAATAGAATTAATCATCAAGGTTATAAATTGGATCAAATTTTTTATCTATCATATATGATATGTTTGGAATTCATATTTTTATATTGTGTTGTGTTTACTCATGCTATAATTGACAATGATTGTCGTTGTTAATTTGTTTAACTTATATGCTTCATGAAGGTCATCAAGGCATTAATGGTCGGCTTCCATAGGGACTGAAAAGTTATCCCAGACAATTTAGTAGGTTGCCCTACTGTGAGCAGCTACAAATTGTGCATTTGTTTGGTACAATGCATATCAAAAATAATATAATAGAAACGTTATGGAAAATATTGGATGGAAGGCATGACAAAGAGAAAATTGTCAAAATTTGTAGTGACAATTAGGAAGCCAATCATGCAATGAAAAATGTCATTCAATTAAATAGTGATGGAGACCAAATTAATATAAGTGCCCTTCCTTGGTTATTAATGGAGTAGCAAAGCAATGCTATAAAAGAATTCATATGAAAAATTTGATTTCCCACAGGATTTGTTGCGAACATAAACAATATCATAACAAAGAAAGGTGAATTTGGGTCAAGGATGAAAACACATGATTGGCATACCTTCATTAAGGTAATTATTCTGGTATACTATATATATATTTGTATATTGCATGTACTTTTTAGTGTATTATCTTTACTACTTTTGGAAAAATAATGAAAAGATCATTTTATAATTGTTGTAGTACATTCTACCTCTATCTCTCCCAGACAACTTCGATAATAATGTCAAGCAAGTTATATATGATCTTGGAAAATACATGACGTAAGTAGCGATATTTGTTCAATTCGTTGTATAGATCTTATAATTTCCATTGGTTTTACTTGTTATGTAATATATTGTATATTTTTGTTAAATCTCGTTAATATATTTGTGCCTTGAATCACTTGTAGATGGCTGTCATCTAAAGAAATCCATAAAGAAGATATAAATTATTGGAAGAGAAAAATTTCTCGTCTAATGTGTGAAATGCAAAAGTGTCTACCTTCGACATTTTTCAATGCACAAGAACACTACCTCATACACCAAGTTGAGGAGATTGAATTGTGTGGACCTGTACACACAAGGTCAATGTGGATGGTTGAGAGGCACTTGAAATTTTTGAATTCCTTTGGTTAGACAAATAGCACATCCCGAGGGTTCTATGGTGAAGGGATATATGGTATACTAGACCATGGTGTACATTACTGAATATCTTCCTAAGTTTGCAGCAAAGATCCATGTAGATCGCATTTGGGATCCCAACTCCTTTAACAATTTTGAAGGGGAGTACCTGATGGGGAAAGGTAGATTGAGGAAAGTGAGAGGTAATTATAATATGGTCATGGAGATTAATTAGAATACATTTTACATTTGGTTTTTATGTATATTGTACTTATTTAATTATTAATCTTCAATATACATCAATTATAAATTAAGGTCGTATACCATGGTAATTAACTAATTATATGTCGTTTGTGAATTTCAATTTTTTTATACAGTTGGTCGAGAGTGGGATGCACTACATATGTACGTCGCAAACAATCTTGATTGGATGACGGTATGGATTGAACGATGTCAACAATCTGGTTGTGCATTAACATGGAAAGGTGTGGCTTCATTGGTTAAAGAAGCTCATCGTAATGGAGATTCTAATGCTACACCAAGGTAAATTGATTTAGCATATGGTTTAAGAGATAAATAGGTACATATAAATATATTAATCACCCATATTATTTCATTATTTTCAATTATATTGATGTATATATATGTTGAGATTTTTTTCTTTGCATACATTCGGCCAAGAATAAATATGTTTATCAACTGATGATATTGTAATAATTTTTACATGTTTGACATATTGTAGGTGAAACACCACAAGGCTATGTGGTGCAATGGTCGTAAATTTTGAATCAAAAAGTTGGATGACACGAAGAAAACTTGCGATTCTGGGATAACTATAGTCTTTCAGGTGACTAATGTTTCATCTAGAAACGACATACATCCAAAAGTCTCAAAAAATCAATACTATGGGATTTTGGATGATATACTTGAGTGTGACTTTAAGTCCTTCAAATTAGTTTTGTTCATCGTCCTATGGTACAAGCTACGATTGAATGAAAATGATCCTGAGAGAACTGTTATTGAACATGATAATGGATTTACCATGGTTAATACAAGGTCGATCGAGCAAGTTGGAAATGAGCCCTATGTTCTTCCAAGCCAATGTGAGCAGGTATTTTACTCAGAGGTTCCAGGTAAACCGGGTTGGTCATTTGTTGTTAGACATGATCCAAGAGGAAGGTTGGTAAAGTATAATGTGGTGGAAGAAGAAGATACTGAAGAACTAGAAGATGATGTATATGATGATCAGGATCAATAGTTAGTTGATGATGTGCCTGACGAAGATGTCGAAGAGGAGGAACTAGATCATGATGATGTAGGAGTTAATGTTCATGAAGATGATATCCGTGTGGATGATGACATTAACAAAACTAATATCAATGACGATGATGATGATATGACCAATCCTTACAATGTCAAATTTGGATCAGATGATATAGACAAAGAGTTGGATGAAGAAGAAGATCAATGATATTGAAATGTATGAGTTATGCGATTGTATTAACTATTTGATATTAATTTCTTGATAGAACTATATTTGACTTATGTGGTTACATAATTAATTCATGATGTTTTTAATTTTTTATGCCATTACATAATTAATTCATGATGTACTTTTTAATTTCTAATTTTAATTCATGATATTACAACTATTGTAGCTCTCCTAGAAATTTCTATATGATCATAATGAATAGTGTTTTGGGAAATTTCATGAAAGATGACACATTGATCGTAGTAGTGAAATTGTTGCAAAGTCGTTTAGATTTTTTAGACCAATCACCCTTCGCAATGAAATTTTTAGGATCATCTCCAATTTGATTACTAGGACACATAAGGTAGGATTTTATTGGCTTATCTTGGAGGAATATTGTGGCTTTGTGTAATGTGAGAAAATTTTGGATGGGGTAGTGGTGCAGGAGCACCTACACCTCATCTTCTATGCTTAATCATGTGATGATAATTAGGGAGGTCAATAGGTTGGTTTAGGCATTTCAAGAATGTTTTATTGTGAATAAGGTCACTCAAGACCATTAGTCATGTTCTAGGTGAAGTTTTGAGTTATGAGTTTGAGTCTTGCACTAAAGAGTTTTGTAGCCTTTTTAAGGCAAATTGGAGAATTTACATGTAAAAGGGTGCAAGGTTAGTGTCATGTCAATAATAAGGCTATTATCAAGCCAATAGCATGGTCTTAGAGGTTTCCTAGGAGTTTCAATACATTTGAAAGGTCAAAAAATTAAAGCATTTCAATAGTGATGTTAACAACCTTGAAATTAGTGTGTTTTATATTTCATGTGATCATAAAAGATTAAAAAGTTAGTTGTAGAGGTTGTTGTTCGGTGGTTGAGGTGTAAAGGCCTTTAAAAGGCATAAAGTGATCATTGTAAAGGTTTTTGATGGTTGAGGATATAAAATACAAGCTCTTGACATTCCAAAATCTGTGTTTTTCTTAAAATTTTCTATATTTTTCCTATTTTGCAGCACTGTACGGTCACATACAATCATATTTTGATGTGAAATAAATTCCATGTTGTGAATATATGTGTTAGCTTTGATTTGAAATTTATTTGAGGGCTTAAGGCATTGATTTGAGTTAGAAAGCTTCATTTCTTTGCATACAGCCTGGTTACCCTGTTTTTGAGAGTTTTGTAGTCCAAACATGATGTAAAGGGGATCTTACACTTTTTGTGATTACTATAGCTTGTGTAAGAGGCCCCATGGATACTATTGTAATTTTAGGATGCATTAATATGGTGTAGGATGAGAAATAAAGAAGGTATAGTTGTTGTCCTCAACAATTTTGTGAAGAAAAACATGTGAAACGAGAGGTTCAAGCTTAGGTTTCAAAAAAATATGTATGGGAGATCTAATTTTATGAATTTTTATACATGTGCAGACCTAATGGGTTGTGTATGAGTTGGTTTTGAGGTCTGGGAGGTTGTGGAAGTAGGAGATTCAATAAACCCTCATGATTTTGGCCTAAAACAAGGGTTTTTGGGTTTGGCAAGAATTTGGCCGTACAAGTGGAATCTTTTTGTGGATTTGGAGGTTTGGAGGCTGTTAGCTCTCAAAAATGCAGTTAAGAATACCTCAAGAGGTTTCCAATCTCTTGATACATTTTAGGGTAACAAACAAGGCCAAATCATTTGAACCTTCTCTTCAAGTGTTGCCAAACCTAGGTGGGTCTACCTTTGCGAACTAAGCAGACTTAAGTGATGTGATTTTTTTTACAACAATTTATTCACAATGGAAATCTTAGAGTGAACATATATAATCCTAATAAAGTGTATGTGTAATATTAGAATATGTTCAGTTAGCAGATGTAAAAAATAAAATGGATAAACTAAAAGATGAATTATGTGAGACCAGTGCCTTGTTGGGTGCATGGAGTCTAATGAAGATCTAGAAAAGTGTAATCTATGATGACAATAATTCAAACTGTTTGGCACATAGATGTAGTTTATAACTTGTATAAACGTACAAGTAAATGACTGACAAACTCTACTTGAGATAGAATGACAATCCTAGTTATGTGATTCTTCTTATTGATCCAATTAATACTCTTCAGTTACTGTGATTGACTAGAAGGGTTTAATCTTTACTTGAAAGAACCAAATAATCACATCACACAAATACAACAAATGTGTATCGATAAACTGAATATATGCTTGACATATCAATTTAAACGACAAAAAAGCATCAAAATGGAGACAACCAAATAACTGTATAATTCCACAAACAACTGATACCAAGATTAAGCCACAAGTTCAAACATCTTCATAAACTTCATCAAAATTCATACATGCATCTGAGTGTTTTAAAGGAAAGTTTCATTGCAAACTATCTACTGTATCTTTCTCCTATCTTCCTATATCTATTTTACATTATGAAACAGATATAAATATATCAAAATTGTGAAAGGATGTGTCATTTCAGAAATGTCTTTTGCTTAACAACAATAACAAACTAGAAATTATGCTCTATTAAGCCATAAATGGATGTTTGACAGATAATCTCGGTAAGCTTGCCACTTGTGTGTATCATCATCCTCCAACACATTCCTTATGGCTATCTCCATTTTGAACATCTTCTCATTTTGTTCACATGCCCCGTCCATTGTTAAATCGTTTCCTATGGCTATCTCCAGAATTGTTTGCATCATCGTCTCGCATTCCTTGATCCATCTGTCTTTTCCCTTTAGTTCCCCTCCATCTTCTAACAACATTGGTACTCCCTCATTTGTGACATTGATCATCCCCTGCTCATCACCTTGCAATTCTTCATGGAATTCTTTATGTTTTTTCATAAAAAGGTTTGCACTATCAATAGCTATGTTATCAGGAGCATCCCTTTGGTTTATTTCCTGGAACTTCTCTCAAATCCTACCATCTATCCTCTTATGTTCTTGTAGTGCAGTAAAATTGTGTGAATGTGTTCCCCAGAGCTTACTCAACCAAGTCATTAAATTGGTCTTCCTCTTCCTTATTATTGCAGTGAGTGCATCACATTTACCTTGTGAGTACGCATTTGATTCTTCCCACTGGTCTCTTGCTTGAGAGCTTTCACCATGAGTCAATTTCTTTGTGGACCCCAGCGTGATTCCCATCATGCCCTTCAAGCGATTATTTTCTCTGAGTAGTCTCTCGTTATTAATCTTATACATTTCTTTTTCCTTGATTAGCTTTTGGATTTGGGCTTTATTTAATTTGGCCACATTAATGCCAATTTCTGTTGTAGCTATTGGATCAACCTCACCAACTTTTAAATTCATTACATGTCCAAAATCCTTTTCAGTATCGATTACAATAGATTTCTTGTGTGGAGGATACAAGGCCCATATCATAAGTGATCCCTCATTTGGGTTATAGTTAGATCCTACATAAATATTTGTTACCCCCTCAGGAGTGAGTTTATGTGTGGTGTTACTATTCTTTAGAAAACTATCAAAAACCAAAGCAGAGCTCAAATCCAACCCAGGAAAGATCATGACACCTACATCTTCTAATAATTTCCTTCCTTTCTCAAGGGTCATGCTCTTCATTTCTTCTTCCACACTTGATTTTAAGTTATTCAGCAGTTGTTCCTCACTACTTGGTGTAATATTCTCCACCGATTCCCTTATTGATTTTCTTTTTAATTTGTATAAAAAGGTTTTAAATTTTGAGGTTTTAATGAATTCATCATTAGCCACAAATGATTTATATGCTATCTGCCTTGTGTCAGTATCTGCACTCTCTTCAACATCTGGTTCCCTGGGAACATACTTGTAGTCTTGAGTTCTCAATCTGGAAATTTTATCAATTGTACTGCTAGGCCTACCATCACCAGATGCCTCTTCATCAAAAGATAATAGTTTTGTATCTTACAATCCCCTGTTATACTCATCAACAAAAAAAAATTCTTCCTCTTCTTCCAAATTCCCGATCAAGTCATCATACAGATAGGGTATGTGATTGTATCCTCCCAAGTTCATTTTATTTTTGGAAAAATCAATATACCCTTCTGGATCAAATCCTTTTCGAGGTGGACCCTTCTTCATGTTGTATTGCAGCAATTTTTTGAGAACCATATCATATCCATCCCTTGCTAATATAGTGAAATCACTGAAGCATAATGTACTAGGCATAAATGCCTACTTTCTAAAAGAACTCGGATTCATAACATCTGAAAAGTCCAATTGCCTGACAATCTCCAAATATACAATCCTATCAGGCACCATCTTGGGTAGAATGAAGGGTGCATCTTCAAATCCATATACTCTTATCGTGGTTGCATCTTCTAGATAGTACCAGTCTCCCCAATTATGGTTGACAGGTCCATTGAAATCCTTAGGCCTTAAAAACCTTTTTATTTCATCAGACAATGAGTATTCACAACAATGATTGTAAAATCTATATAGTAGTTTCACAAAAAACTCTTCAAAATGTAGATAACAAGAATTAGAAAATTTGCAATCCCAGGTGGCAGTCCAGAGTTGTACTAGTAATAACCTTCCTTCCTTATCAAATTGTACAACCCTCAGTTTTTCAGGCCACATCTACAATTCTTGTCCATGATAAAGTATCATATCCATTAGGATTGAATAAGCATCCAAGTGCAAGATAGGAGCTCCACTTTTTATTGCCATCAATCTTGAATCAAGTACTTTAAAGATGTGTAAAGCATAATCAAAAAACCTTGAATTGTGACATTGGATGTCTGATGCAATTACCATGGGTACAATTGACATGTGCTCAAGGGCCTCCATTCCCAGCACTTAACACATTAAAAAATATGTGTACCTCATGTAGGGTTCAAACAAATCAACATGGAACGGGGGACCATCACTGTCATTCAGTGGAATTGAAACACCATATTTCTTAGATCTATGTAGTGGCAACCTCCAACCCTTGTACAAAGTATCCATCCTCCAGAATTCCTTTTCCAGCTATTTAGGTACAATTTTTTCACCACACACTCCCTCTAGGTTTAAAACCTCACAGATGACAACTTCAGATACATGTATAAACGGTTTTCCTGATGGATCACAAATAGCTTTACATTTTGGATTATAATGGGCAACTAGCATCTTCACAAATTCTACATTTACAAATACATTGGGGCAGACTAGTTTCCCTAGGTTTAACTTCCAAGGATTGCACACTAGTTCGTATCGGTTCCTTCATTGGTAATGAAAAATAAATAGCTCATATCCCCTAATTGGGGTCCATATGTCTCGTATATGCTTACATTTATCCTCTAACTTTTCCACTTTTGCCCTAAGTTGTGCAGATCACTTGGCCTTAGGTCCTGAGTCGGGCAATTGATCAGTTAAGTCCTGGTTTAACTTCCTCTCAGCTACCCCTGGTTCCTTCTCTGATTCATTTTTTTGCTTTTTTCCTCCAGGGTTATTACTCTCACTCTATTTCCTACCTTTTCTTTTCCTGAGCTAGTGCTTTCCATTTCATGAATCATAAAACCAAAAATTTAATTGCAGGGAACTTACAAGTTTATTTAGAATTCTTTGACCGCAAGATCCTTTGGCCCTTCGTTCGATCCTCTACTGCTAACTTTGCAAAATTCACCTTCAATTACTTCTCTCAATTCAGGAAATCATCGACACATTTGGTAGTAATACTGCCATTATTGTCCTAGCTTTGAACACGAGTGTTGTTGATCTTTGAATTTACCCATGGTCACATCAAATGTTCTATCGGTAAGACAATTGAAACTTTGGGTGATCCTTTTATTCAGGTTTGACTAACATTCATTAAACATTCTTTTTGTCGGGGAGACATTACGCTGATATCACATAATCTATCCATCTGATTCATATAAATGTTCCCAAGAGTCACCTCGACGACTATCTTGATCTGTTTGTGTCTTCATCAACAAGATATGGTGTATCGCTAAAACATTCGGTAATTTTCTCAATGTTATAAGTCTCCCCGATGATTATTCCTTCGATCTCAAGTATGTCGCCAAGACTCCTGCTGATGTAATCTTATCAGCATGACATAGTGGGTCGGGAGGACATTTTGAACTCATTCCGATAGCGTTTGTCTTGGCGATAGTATGTTTCTTTGTTTTTTCGGCAAGACAAGATGAGTGTTTCGCTAATGATATTTCATTGGTGAGACAAATGCACTCGGGTTGACTCAGGGATCTTACTCTGATGGCATTGGTCTGGCCGATACAACTCCTTGTGCTTTGATCAGTGAGATAAGACAGGTTTCTTGCCGATGGAACTTCATCGGTGAGACATATATGCTCGGTATGATCTTTTTATTTCACCCCGATGGAACTTGTCTTGCCGATGATATGGGTTATTTGAATACTAGATTTTGGAGGTTTTTCATGATATCAAATGGTCAAGAATTATGTGATCATATGTGACTATGATGGATTATACTCAAGATAAGGTTTTCTTTAGGGAATCAACAAGTGCAAAATCACTTTAAAGGCTAGTTGCTTTGTAAAATAGGCCTAATCAGCCTAATCGACACAACCTAGAAAGGGTGATTTTGGTGATTTGGTCCAAAGGATTTGTACTTGCCCTTAAATTATGTTTAATAAATAAAAAATGGGTGTCTAAAACCATCAAGGGTTTCTCTGGTGTTTTGGGAAAGTTTTGAGTTATTGGGCAAAAATTAGGTTTGCACTGTTACAAGGATTCAAGGAGTCAAAATGTGAAATCTGACTTCTATTGTTTGTCAGGCTTTGAGAGTTGTTTGGATTGTTTAAATTGGTCATTCTAAATTTGTTGGAATCCTCTTAAAGGTAGGTTGATAGGTTGGTTGAGTTGAGCCTCCCAGGTCTACATCAAGTAGATGTTATTGCTAAGGTGGATCACTCCTTTCTGCGAAGGCCATACACTTATCATTGGGTCAAGTGTTCTTTTATTTAGAAAATTCCTATTGCCTTTTTGATAGGTTATGATTTGATTAGATGGGTTATGAATCACTTATTTCAAGTAATTTATGTTTATTTTAATTTGTAATTTATTAAATTCAAACACATCCAAAATTATGTCCCTTGCTTTAATTGATTATTACATTATTTAATGATTAACTCAAATGATACCTCCAATTTAACTATATCTAATTGAATTTATCTAAAGTATTGAACATTTTTAGATCAAATTTAGTAATTAACTCAAACAACTTTTCCAATTTAACTATATGTATATATAACTTTAAGTTATTTTTATTTTAACTAAAAGTACTGAAGTTACAACATACAAATTAAATGATATTTATGATTGTAAAATTTATGATTAAATATATCTCTTAGAATCCTTTTTGTCCCAATTTGAAAATAATTCTATATTATAGAATACATTTTTTTAAAAAATTTAAGATGAAAATAGCAAGGAAAAATCAAACAAATATCTTTATGAAAGAAGTATATTGGCGTGAAATTAAATATGATTTGTATTCCAATGTAAAAACTACAATCAGATGATCCGGGTTGGCTACGGAGGTCTATCCCAGCTGAGGGATTGGTTTCAAACCTGCAAGTGGAGGACATTATGCCAGGGACTTCAAAAGGGGGCATATTTGGTTGGTGCAAGGGACAGTTTTGAAAAAAGTGGCTTCCTCTGTATTCCATCATGGTTGTTGCACCGATGGACTAGTTAAGGAATATGCTAAAGCATGGAATCACTAGTTGGTGGAAGTGGATTCTGAGTTGAGTGAGGACTCAGACATGGTTACAGAGTAAGAAGAGTAAGGGAATTCACATAAAGTTATAATTGCAGGGATTTGGCATTCTGTCACTGCCAGAATAGGGGTGGTTGGGTATGCTTGTAGATGGCATAAAATATGTTAATGATATAAGGATCTGTACTTGACAAAAGGGACTGGCCCCTAGTCAAAAAAATCTATTAAAATGTAAATTTTACCATTATATAATATTACGGAGCTGCTCGATGCAGCACTTAATCTATCAAAAAAAACTACAAGAATGGAAATAATTCTTTCAACACATAAACTATTATGTAGTAGTCAATTAAAATGATCTAAATAGTTTAATAATTTAACCATTAGCATATATAAATTTCTATAGAGTTGTAGATCTCTTCCATTTCAAAAACATAAAACAATATTAGGTAGATAATCAAACATCTTTCATTTCTATAGTGACTTATTTATCCTAGAGGAACTAAGTATATAGTATACAAAGAAAACCAACAAACCCACAACTACCCCTATTTTGAAGGAGTTTAGTTTTCTCCCCTTTCTAATCTCCCTAATATTGTCTAATTATTTTAAAGAGACCAAGGGTCATAACACAACTTTATTCAACCCACTAAATAGCTTGGTTAATGAAACTTGACAAAAGCAACAAAACAATTGCTACATTTGGCATTTCATGTGGAATGAAGAGTGGTGACAATAATCTACTTATAGTTTAATAAAACACTATTTTTATAAGAAGGCTTGACATTATAAAGATAAGTGTTACTTATAGTTTAATAAAACACTATTATAGTTTTACCAACATATACTATTGTATGCTTACATGGCTTCTTAGTTAATATATGGGGAGATAGAGATATATGGGAAGAGAAAGAGAGATGGAGATATATGGGAAGAGAAAGGAAGAGAGGTGGAGATAAAGAGTCGATGGATAGGGGGGATAGGGAGGGAGATATGGTGAGAGATAGAGAGGGGGAGATAAAGAGGGGGAGGGAGAGAAAGGGATATAGATAGGTAGAGGAGGAGAGATAGAGAAGAGGGGGAGAGAGGGAGAGATAGGTTGAAGAGGAAGAGAGAGAAGAGAGGGAGATAGCTAGGTAGAAAATGGAGAGAAAGAAGAGGGGGAGAGGGAGAGTGATATGTAGAAAGGGAGAGAGAGAAGAAGATATGGGAGAGAGGGAGAGATAGCTCAATATATATAGAGGGAGAGGGAGAGACATAGAAATGGGGTGATATAGAGAGATAAAGGGGGATGGTGAAAGAGATAGAGAGATCGTGATAGAGGTAAAGAAAGATATGGATAGAAAGAGATAGAGAGAGGAGGGAGAGGGAGATAAAAAGAGAAATAGAGATAGAGATATAGAGTAGGAGAGATGGAGGGAGAGATGGAGTGAATGAGAGAGAAAGGGAGGAGAGGGAGAGATAGCTCACTAGATAGAGGGGGGAAGAGGGAGTGACATAGATAGTGGGAGATAGAGAGATAGAGAGTGACAGGGAGAGATATATCAATCACCCTCCCTATATCTCTATCTATTCATTTGTATCTCTTTATCTCTCTACCTCTCTCTGTCTCTTTGTCTCCCTTTCTATTTGTATGTTTCTCATTATCTCCCTCTCTCTCTATATATTTTCTTCCCTATATTTATCTTTGTCTCCTTAAGTGTGCAATGGGTACATTGAAGATGTATTAAAGGAGAATTATCATATCTTTAATCAAATGGCTTGCTACCTTGAGCATAACTCCCTAAGGACACATGCCATTCTTGGATTGTTGACATGAAACAACCAATCAAAATTTACTTTCTCTTTTCCCTCTCTCTCCTTTCCTTTGTATCTCATGCTCTCTCCCTCTCTCTCTCCATATCTATCTAAGTTCATCTCTTTCTCTCATTCTCTATATTTTTAGTTTCTATCTCTCTTTGTATTAGCTAATAGGCTACATATATTGTGAGATTTGAGCTTGAAACAAATCTCATGCCTGGAAACCCCTATTGTGTCATTGGAAAACAAGTTTCAAATTCCATTTAATGGTAAACCATCTGTAGTGTAATGGTAAAATCCTCTAAAATATCAAGTAAAAGTCTATATATACTATTATATAATAATAAATATAATTATATTATATATAATTAAATCTAATATTACTATTATATTAATTATATTTTGTATTATATAAAAATATACTTATTATTAATTATAATAATTTTATATGTATTTAATAATTTTGTTAAAGAATATAATATATAATTATAATAATTCAAATAATTATATTATTTATTATGTAAAATATAGCTAATATATACTTAACTATATTGTAGAATATTAAAACCTAGCTAAATCGTGTCATAATTTTCAATTTAATTAACATACTCTAAAACCTAACGAAACCAGGTTGTAGCTCGTCAAATTGGAGAAGTGAAAGGTCAATACCAGTGCCGAGGAAGAGTTTGGAGGAGTGAAAACAAGGGCAATACCAATGTCGAGGAAGAGTTTGGAGTTAAAACAAGGTCAATACCAGTGTCGACGAATAGTTTGGGGGAGTGAAAACAAGGTCAATACCAGCGCCGAGGAAGAGTATGGAGGAGTGAAAACAAGGTCAATACCAGTGTCGAGGATGAGGTTGAGGGCACTCAGGGAAAATCGATGACCAAGGGACAATGAGTACTGTAAGTTTGGCACCCCCATTCTCTTTAACCTACAATTTTCATGCCTAGTTTCCAAAGATATTCTCGTACATTGGCACCCCCATTCTCGTAAAATGGTATAAGATAAGACAAAAAAAAAAAGTAGCTTAGTCTTTCACATTTTTATCAACCAACCTCAGGTCTTGGCAAAACTCCCATAATCTACCCACATCTTGGTTGTTGGTGGGAATATGTTATTCTTTGTTGTACTACCTACCTCAAATCTTATGTCCACAAAGTTGCTAAAAACATAAAACAATAAGAAAAAATTCGAAGGTACAACTAAAAAGGAGTTATTTCCTTTTGGCCTCCTCCACCTCTTATATTTCAACATAGCATGGAATTACGCTTACATAACATAAACTCAAACAAATGGAAGTTTATAGGGGAAAATGAGCCCAAGTATATGTTAGGCTAAGCTAGATCTAATAAATGGAAATAGAGGCATACAATTCTTCTTTAATACCTCCACCACAAACATATGCAAGGAAAGGTCTCCTCCCTTCTTGGTAGTGATAACCTCCTCCACACACAACCCTTGTAAATTATGAATAGAGGAATATAATCTTTGAAGAACTCAAAGTTGATTCTCTCCTACCTGATGCAACTAGTCATTTTATCCTTACAAACATTTATAGTGATTACTAGAGGTACATAGACCAATTCTTCATAATAGAAGAATTTGATCATACTTTTCCAATGATGGCATTATGAGAAAAACTTAGGTTAAATGAATAATTCCTAGCTAAGTTCTTTAAATCATGTCCAACCATATAAGAGAAGACTGTTGTTATGTGTACTTGGATACCATGGAGAAAGGCTCTTTGGGCTCTTTCATCAATCAAGGTATTGTTAAATTTTAACACGTAAAAGTGAGAATGAAGAATCTTTCCTAGGATGGTGGCCAATTATGCTTCTCAACACTTAGATTACAAAATCATTGCCATCACAATTAAACCTATTGCTTGAGATATAGTCATACAGGTAAACAAATTAACTTTCTTGATAGTAGATACATTCTAGACAATTCAATCCTTGCATCATAGATTGTTGAATGGGCCCAACAAACTACTCATGATGCCCTTACTATTAAGTTAAAGCTTTGACAAGGCATATGATTGCATCAATTGTCCTTTAATTTATAAAAGGCTCAAATGGATTTATTTTTAACCCTAAATTATTATCACACATTCATCTCTTTGTTAATGAGTGATTTCACAATAGTGTGTCCCACTTGTGGGATGAGGCAAAAAAATAATCCCAAATTTTCAAAATTATAAAATACTAGTTGAATGAAGAACCTTCATTTGAAGGTGATGTCGTCATGACCTTTGAATGAAGAACCTTCATTCAAAAATGATGCCATGTCAATACTTTTAAATGAAGGTATTTTTTATTTTAAACATTTCATGTCCAAAATGCTTTATAAAAGGAACCTTTGCATGAAGGACCTTCAAATGAAGACCTTAATTCAAAGGTCCTTCATTAGAAGATCCTTCATATGAAGGTTCCTTTAATGCCATCCCATTATAGCTCTTAGAGTTGTTAGAGATATTTTTGTTTCGAAGTAGAGATTGGACCATCAAATAGTGTCACCATGACTCTACCAAGATATCCATCAAATTGATAAACCCTGACTTAACAACCACAAATTCACAAGAAAATTGCCCCTATTAGCCCTAGGGCATCAATTCAATGCCAAGTTTATTGCTTTAAGAGACCCATAAATGAAATGAACCTCTATCATACCATGTTTCACACCAATCCACCAATTTATAGTTCCAAGACAGTGGGTGGATTGGTGGATGTCATTTCTATTTAGCCCTCAAACCCTTACATAGGCAAAATAGGGCAGTCCCTGTATTTGATTGTTTTCTCCCACGAAACAGTGATATAGCACTTCAAAACAAATGCAAATGAAAGGGAGCACATATATTTATCTACACCAATGATCTCAGAGAATTTCAAGCTTGTACGGATCCATACAACACAAAAGAACTTCAAAAAAATAGTAAAAACACAGAAAATTGCTTCAAGAACGTGGCGTTTGATATGAAATTTTGGTATCAACTCCTCCAACAATTGCAACAATTGTAATGGGATGGGAATACAATATGATAGAAGTGGGATAAGAAATGCATCATTTGAAGCATCAAACCAATATGAAAAGATGAAAGAAAGTGCTAACCCCTTACATTGAAAAATTTTCTTTTAACTTTAAGTTTGTTGGGTAGCCAATTCTTTTAAGTTATCAAACCCTACCATCATACATAATCAAAATGTTGTTGTTTCAAATGACTATGAGGACTAACTTTCACTATTTGAAGATGTTGAAACCTTGTCATAGAGAACTAGAACATTGATGCAACCACTCATCCTACCTTAAAACATACCAAAAGTCTCCTAGCAATTAGACATAGGAAGATTTAAGATGACTTAAACAATTTTTATTGCCAAAGCATAAACTTATGATGACTTAACCAGGCCTAGTACACACTCCCTCCCCATTAACCACTTAGACATATGGAAATTAAATGTAAATTTTTTGCTATTTTTAGTCATGTAGGTATCCAATAAACCACTTGGTGGTGTTTCCTTTCAAGTTTATTTACTTGGATGAAGAGGAAAAGTCCTTTGATTACAATTAGAGAATACATTTGAGGCCTTGGTTGTGTAACTGGTGGACCGTAGTCACATTTAACACTTGTAACAAATTTTGGGAGTTAAAACATTGAGTAGATTTTATTTGTGATGGACACATTTGGACAGTAGTAACAATAACTTGCAATCTATCAAGATTTGATTACCTTATAACCTGTCAAATTCTAGCGATGAAATGATAGATTAATCATAATGTCACCTTGGGATCACATCACCATGAAAGAACTTCATCCAACATCCTTATGAGTGCAGGTACCACCAAATAGGTATTTGTCAGATTTGTCTTCCTCGAGTGAGGGAAATTCAGGAAGAGAAGAGGAAAGAGAGACATGTAGTAGGTCTAAAGAGGGAGATCAACTAGAGGTCAAAATATTAGAAGAAAATTTTGTAAACACATGGAATTTTTTCTTGTTGAAGGGCGGTCATGTTCTTATGATGATGAGAGAATAGGCGACATCGAGGTGCCCTTGAGGTACAAACATCTACGGAAACAATGGGTACCCAAGGAACTTCCTCCAATAAACACTAATTTTTGTGTCAACGAGAGGATATATCGCATAGCACCATCGTCATTACATGGTTTGGGCCTATTTTGCATGGACGACATAAAGGTATGTTACGAAAAAGTTACTGAATTGATGGAGTATGTTGGACCCTGTTACAGTTACAAAGATTGGATGCAGCTAGTTCGATATACACGAAGTATGCGTAGGTATGCACTATCAGCAAATTATATATAGCTAAAAGATAAGGATCAAAATAAAGGAGTGGCTATGTACATTGATGGAAGGCCAAAAGCATCAGGGAATATTGCAGGGTTTATAAACAGTACACGACCTGGGTCAACAAAATAAGCAACCCAGTTGCATATTCAAGGCGCGCGAGGGAAATCATGTATTCGTATGTGCAATAAAATCAATAACTGCAGGGGAAGAGTTGCTAATTGATTACAATTTGAATCACTTAGATACAAACATAGTTACTATGGGGATGGTATGTACTATATACCATTTTACCCAACCTCTAATTAATGACTCCAATATACCATTTTATTATTATGCTTTTTTCGTAAGTCTATTGGTTTCATTTCGGTAATGTTTTTTTATATTTAATTTTTGTCACAACGAGACATTGATCATATGGGGAAAGCTTCGGCCCAGAGCTTAGATTATGATGCATCTTCAGGCACTTCTACCCAACAGGTTTACCTCATTGTAATTGTACAAATTAGATACAAGAAAAATATTTTATTATATTTTTTCGTGAGTTTATTGGATTAATTTCGATAATATTTTTAATATTCTTGTTGCAGTCGGCTGATCAGGGAAAGGCACCAGCAGTAGAGGAGAGCATCCATAGGGAGGTGCAATCACTATTATGTGATGATGACATCACATATTCAACAAACCCTCTCGATATGATAAGGAAGACACAAAAAAAATGCAATGAAGAAATCCTTCAGTTGTTATTCATAGTGCCTCAAACAGATGAGATAAGAGAGAGGGTTAAAATATTGTCTGAGAGAGCAAAAAACTTGAAAGTAAGCTGTCATGAGGTCTTTAATTATAACATAAGTTCATTCATGGTTTTATATTTTGTACTCTTTTATGTCATGATCTAAAATATGTGTTGTTTTTATAGGATTTTTTGCGTCCTCATGATGTTGCTGGCCATGATCAGGGTATTGCAGGTGTTGCCCAAGGAGTAGGTGTTGGTACAAGTGCCCATCCTGATCTTTCTGCACATACATCACATCATTCGACCCCATCATCCATGCCTATATTGTCGATTGAAATATCAAAAAAACATAGCATGCAAGTATCGAGTAGTGCACCCTCTGGCAACGAACACATGCCAGAACACGCATCAGGACATGTATTTGAGGATGCAAAGGCCACTAGTACTGGTGATGTTTTAACAACATTTCCTAGATCTTCCCTTATTACTAGTACGGGAACATTGTCGGTCACATTTGTGGTGATCGAGGATTTCATTCCCATAAAGATAGAGAAGGTCCCAGGTACTTTAAAATGTTTTAACTATTATTATATATAATCCAACTGGAATTTACTTATTGATCACTCTTTTTAGACTAATGATTCCATGATCATTTTGTAGGAAATGATATTTTTTATAAACATCTAAGTGATATTATATTGGAGCTATTCGGGCCCACCATACGTACACGGTGGAATGCCCAAAATCAAGATTTAAAAGATGATCTCATTAACCGTTTAGTTAGGTTGTCTGGTGATAAAACATTTAACTGAACCAAGGTCCTTAAGAAAGTTGGTACCTATCTAAAGTATGTGAGGGACCAATATAGGTCACATTTAGAGAAGAACAAAAAGTATGAGCGTCCCCCCATGATTCGGAGAGGGAGTGGAAGGATCTGGTGTCAGATGGAAAGGAGAAGGCTGAAAATAAAAAAGGAAAGACACCACCAGGCCAAGGAAGGTATGTGATACTACCAACAATGTAATTATATAATGATTACTCTTTATTTTTACATAATCTAATGTATTTCAAATTTTTCATAGGCTGCCCGACACATCGAAGGCAACAAAGGCAAGACTAGAAAAACACGGGCAACACAAACTTGGCTCTAGTGGTTATATAAAATTAGTTGCATGAATTGTAAGTATCAATAAATGAAATATTGCATCCAAATAATAAATTGCAAACAATTTTGGTTTTATCACACTATAGAAGCAAAATTCATGATCTTATGCAAAAATGCAGGGCTCTAAATTCAACATAGTGCCCATAGAAGAGGACCTGAATATTGTCTTCCAGCAAGGCTATGGAGCCCTGGTTGAACACCTAAGAGTCTTGACTAGGCAAACACAATCTTCCACTACATCCAACACGTAGGTAAATAAACTCAATAAAGTTTATTTAAAATTGAATACTTGTGCAATCTATTCAATATTAATTTCCACCATAAAGTAATTATGTGCCTATTTATTTTAAACAGACAAGCAATGATAATACTGCATATGACATTGGAATGCAGCCTAGTGAGGGTGGAGCACAACCTGTAGATGAAGGTCATGGTGTGCATCCCAGTACTAGATGTATTCATGTGCTATACAAAACGCGGTATGGATTAATACAATTAAACATCTTTAATTGCATTTAGTGTATTAATTAACGTAACCTTTCGTGTTTCAACTTTAGAGCATGTAGAGCATGATCAACATGTTGACCATGATCAAGCTAGACAAGATTAGGGACATGATGTGGCCCCATCAAGTAAAGAGGACCACTCTAACGTTCTTTTAAACATATTTAATTGCAATTGGTGTATTAATTAATGTAACCTTTCATTTTTCAACTCCAGATTAGGATTTAGAGGGTGTTCAACATGTTGAGCATGAGGCTATAAGACAAGATCAAGAACATGATGTGGCCCCATCAAGTAAAGAGCACCACTCTAATGTTCTTTTAATTAATGAAATACTTGTAACAATAATAAAAAACATATCAATTTAACATTTCTTTGTTATTGCAGCAGACCCCCCCTTGCAGCGGCATCCACGTCATGAGTACATGACTAGGCATACATTTAGATCATGAGCAAAGCTCGGAATAACTGAAGGGGGGACATATGATTTAGAAAACGATACTCCACTTCATCTTTTTTTAGCTGCAAAAAAAAAAAAAGTGATTGTAATCATACTATGACAACCATATTTTTGATAATATGTAAAAACTAAAAGAATGAATGTTATATGTTAATGAATGAATGTGAATATGTTAATGAATGAATGTTATATGTTAATGAATGAATGTTATATGTTATTAATGGATGAATGAATGAATGTTAAATGTTATTAATGGATGAATGAATGAATGTGAATATGTTAATGAGTGAATGTTATATGTTAATGAATGAATGTTATATGTTATTAATGGATGAATGAATGATTAGTGTTATATGATCGGGTATGGGGAATTGAGAGTGATGTGAGGGGGGGAGGGGCCAAATGAGCTTCCACCTTCACGTGGTTGGCCCTGTTAAGTAGAGAATATTAAACTATTCTCAAAACAAAGAGAAGCTCAATAAGGTAATGCACTTTTCAATAGAAGAAATACATCGTTTAAAGCATCAAACCAATATGCAAAGATGAAATAAAGTGCTAACTTTTCACTATGAACATTGTGTTATGTGTGGATTTGGTTTCAAAGCTCTATTTCTTTTGGTTTTAGTGGTGACATAACTCTAAAATTTGATTTTTGTGCATAACAAGTTAGTGGAAAATTTGACAGCTCTGAAGGGTTTAGAGGCTCAATTGAGATAGATACACGGATATTTGGATCTTGTTGTTGATGGGAGGCTTCCACTTAACCATGAAATTTTGTACCATCTACAGGTATGCAAAAATTTCTCTACTTACATTCATTCAACTTACTGTAATATAATATCTGACAAAAATCTCCTTTTCATTATACTTAGATGGATTTTCATTCCCTGTGCCAAAGCACATGTTTTAGAATAGGCAAGAAGGATGTTGGAAAGGGTTAAGGAATTTTTCTTTACACCTGCCAATTGCATAGTTTACTTCATTCATCTAGCATATTTCCAATGTGTTTCACAATTGTTGGAATCATATCCTATAATTACATAACTAGTAAAATTAAAATATGTAAGTTTCAAATATGGCATTACATATCTTTTTATGAATTTTTGAAAGAAAATATCAAAATGGAGAATTATTAACAAAATAATCTGCATAATTTCTAAGAGATCAAGGAATTTTTTTGCAAATTTATCTTGAATATATTTAAGAGAAAAGTAACTTATAGAGATTGAAACAGAATATCGGTAGTCTAAAATCACCAATCAACACATCTTAGTAGTATCTCAATTCAAGAGAACTAGGTCCACTATCCATTAACCAGTAAAACAAATAAAATCAATTCATAAGATTATTTTGTTCTAATAGGGTTGACTGGTTGCTTGTTTCTTTTTTATTGTCAGGAAGTCATCAATATACACTTGGTTTTCCCACCTTCTCTTGCCTCGTGGCCAAAGAATTTATGCAAAAGGAATAAAAGTAACCTTCAAGATTGACAATGGAAATGAGTACAAGATCAGTATAACTTAATGTTAATTGGGTATGATTTTATTTGTTCAAGACCAATTTAGATTCATTTTCTGCTCACACTACTTTTATTTACATTTATATTTTGTTAATATCCATTTTCCTTTACATTCATATTCTTCTATACATATTGTGTTTACAATAATGTTTTCCTTAATTTAATCTAGGGGAGAGGACCCAGTACCTGAGCATTTTTCAATAGTTGTGATAGTGGTTTATATAGTGCCCAACCCTAATCGTGTGGCCCAAAACAAATTTTGGGCCTCAATAAGCCTTTGAAAAGGCACATGCGTATTAGGTCATGGAATCAACTCATAGCCGTCCGATTTAAAAGCTAATTGATGGGCTTGCCAACTTAAACCTCTGGAATCCCCCTATAACCGTTAGATTTAGAAAGATCAACGGTTAAGAATTTGCAACTTGTAGACCTAAGACGTTTCATTCACCAATAACCACCCTCTCCACTGATGGACACCTATCCTTCATTCTATTGGTGGGACGCCAAATAATTTTTCCCCGATGCACCATAGTTCCCCTGATATACTTTATGCATTTGATAATTCATGCCCATGGTTATAATTCATGGTTACTTTTGTTGACAACTTGACTCTATCGGTATATCGAGAGAGCACCTTAGGAGTAGCCCGATAGAGTATTGTTACACCAATACTAGGTTGTGAGCTATTTTCATCGGGCCATCGGTGGGATTGTGATGGGGGTTCCACCGATGAAGCATTGTTAGGCCGATGGTATTGAATTTTGTTTGATCCCACAAAATATGATCCAAATTAAAATATTTAGTCTAAGGAAATTATTCCATGTGGTTTGGAGAGGAAATGTTACCACATAGGTACTATGCAAGGGGCTTTAATCTAAGGGGGCCTAAATTGAATCACTTTTCATGCAAGAGAAAATCACTACACTAGAATGGTGAGAAAGGGCTATTTTGGGTTGTTTATAAATAGAAGAGGGGATTAGATAAAACCATCCTTTGATCAAATCCCTTTAGATTGAAACCTCCTTCAATCTTAGCCTTACCTTAGATCAAAATCCACTTTTTTTTCTTGTTGTAGGTGTATCCATTAATGTCAACAAAATAGAGATTCTTGTAAGTGTTGTCATTAATGGATGGTTGCATGTGATGAAATCGGTATGATGATCAAAATTGTTGTGAAGTGTTGTTTGTTGGTTTGTTTTACTGCAACCAGGTTGATCTTCTAATCTACCTATGGAATTGCCAATTCCAATTAAGGGTAGCTCAAAGGACCTGGACCAACTGACGAGGATTTTAAGGACCTCCTACACTTTGGGCTCTGCAAGACTCGGGCGGGTGATCCCTTAATGTGTTTATAACCTTTGTACCATAATTATAGACAAAATTAACAATAACAGATAATCTCACTCAATAGCTCAACAGAACGGGATAAAACTGAATAGAATTGGTTGTTCATCAATAATTATCAACCATTTGGAGCGTGAGATAATCACAACAATACTTCAAAGTAAAAGATATTCATTAATTTTCAATTTGTAGCAAGCTTTGGGTGAACACAAATAAATATTGAACCATAAAGAACAGATGCAACTTAGATTAGTGCCTTATTTCCATTGGAAGAGTCAAATTCACAAATACCTAAGGGTTTACAATAGATTCAACCCATACCATATAAGATCTTTGATAATATTGTCTGACAATATCACCAATATGTAACCCTAACTCAATAGTACTTATCAGATCCTTGTACAGAACGTATCAACCTACAATCTCATTTAAGCATTTTAATTAATTCCTTGAATCAAAGCTAAAATAATAATTGCACACACCACAACAATGAGATGAACAAAATAACCCTTGATCAATTTATTCAAAATTCAAATACGATTGTACACAAGAGATACATGAGTTTGAATTTATCAATCTGATTCAAATGCTAGTACTGTTATACATCATATCTCCATGAATTCAAAACCTATAACAAAAATGACTCAGAACCTAATTTGCATTTCCTCTGTAACTATCAGACTTTACAATTGCTTTGTAACTTCACCTAGACTCGACCAAAAATTTCTAACTTGCTAACCCGTACTTCTGGCCTTGAAATCTTATAGAAAATGAAGGAGAAAACAAGCATCAAGCCAAAAAGTACACATGTCACCAACCAATTGGACCGCTTAGTGACATCTCAAAATTTAGTTACAACTGATATTCCCTTTGGAGAATCTTCTTGTTCTTTTCCATTTGCTCATTGAGGATGATTTGATATAGAGTGAATCTTCAAAAGTCTACACATTTAGACTGCCACTATAAAACAAAACTTGATATTATTGTGACTGCAACAGTTAGTTAATTAATTGTTAGTAGTTTACTCTTGCTCTGACTCTTCTTCAGTTAAATATGTATCCACCCATCACTTGTATTCCTCATCACTCGGTTAGTTGAAGTTGATTACCTCCTCTACCTTGGCTCTATAGGGTGTATATTTAACTACTACCTGGTTTAACTCCTTTTCAAAAGACTCAAAAAATGAACTAGTGCTGATGATTGTCTCCATGTAGCTCTCTAAGAGATCTGAATCCAAGTCATCACATATTAAATCAATTTGGGCATCAATGACCTTGCTATGCTGATCCTTCCATTTTTGAAGAGATCTGATATTACTTTGCTCATCAATTATATCACGCAATAGCGTATCACTCCATTCATCAAAACTTTTCACCAATTCCCTTATCTTCCTATTCAAATTATCTGCTAAGGCTTGAAAACCTTGCAATGATTTAACCAATATTTGAGTAGGTCTTAATGACTGTGGCCTATTATTAACATCAAATCTTGAGGCTTTATACATTATATCCAAGTCATTGGCCCTAGGGATCCATTTCTCAATCAATGGTATTGCTACTTCCCGGTCCCTGTCAAAATTCTTTATTGCACCCAATAATAAAGAGTAAGAATAATGTATACTTGGCAATCTATTATCAAATTTTTCATTTAAATGCTGCAAAACTATGGTGACAATT
The DNA here is from genome assembly GCA_007115665.2 of Sequoiadendron giganteum. Classification (NCBI taxonomy): domain Eukaryota; kingdom Viridiplantae; phylum Streptophyta; class Pinopsida; order Cupressales; family Cupressaceae; genus Sequoiadendron; species Sequoiadendron giganteum. The sequence continues at coordinate 207,545,340 of CM021102.1, read as the reverse complement.
TCCTTTTGCTTTAGAGCTTCCCTCTCCTCGTTATTCTTCAAAGAATCTTCTAGCTATGTGATTTTTTGGATTAATTGCTTCTTTGTTGGATCAACAGAGCAGGTTAGCTCCTCCTCAATTGGTTCTAATGTGGGACTAAGGGCAAGAGTCTCAGTGGGAGACTTTGGTGTGGAGACAATGGGGGTAGTAGGAAGTGATGACCTTGATGTAGATGGTAATGATTGAACCACATGAGCACTTGGTTTTGCCTCTATCTTCTTGTGCCTCAACCTTTCCACCTCTGTTTGTAGCTCAATATTCCTTTACCACACCTTATTATATTCCCCAATCATAAAATTATATTTCTCCATATAATTCCTTTTTTCAGGTTCCTCTCTTTCTGCTATTTTTTGTGCCAACTTGGCCACATCCACAGTCAAACTTGTAGCCTCCATTGTTGAAGTTTCTAAAAATCTTTTTATTATTAACCCTCCCCTCAAATTAGGGTTAATATATGTTATTCTTGGCTTTCTTCCTCCTGGGGCCAAATCCCATATTGCCAAGGTCTCATACTCCTCACTGAAGGCAGAGCCTTGCAGTGCCAACCTAAATTCTTCTAAATTGTGGAGGGGATGCTTGTATTTCAAAACAACATCAAAGGCCACTACATCAACAATGTCCCATTCAAGTAAGATGAAAACACCATCTTGATCAATCAGTTTTCTCCCTTCTTCTGGAGTGATTTTCTTAAATTCACTCATCATTTCAGCCTTCACTTCATCATCATTCTCCTCATCTAACCTATCTAGCCTCTGACCTCTTCTTTCCTTGCACTTTTCTTGGTACTCTCCCAGTTTCATCCTCCGTACCAATTGCAAGAAGGCTGGTGTTTCAACAAAAGTATCATCATTTAAGAATTCCTTACAAGCCTCCATTCTTGTATCTTGTACACACTTTCCCTTCATGTACAAGTCTGACAAGACCAATTCATCTAGTCGTGGAGGGGATGGCATGCCTATCTGTAGGTCTTGGTCTGTAACAATAATTCCATCCCCTAGATCCTCTTGGGACTGCTCAATTCTTTTCCTTTTGGGAGTTGGCAATGATGGTGGTGGTGAGGGACTCCTTCTTGGTGATGACTCAAGATCAATTATCTTTATGGTTCCTAGTGGCTTGAGATGTGATCTTGGTGGCTTTTCCTGCTCCATTATCTTTTTTTCCTTTTCTACCCTTCTCTTCTTCTTCATCACTGTCATCCCTTACCCTCCTGTAGATGGGCCTGTCTTCTAGAAGTTGGTAAGTTGGCCTTTCTTCCAATGGCCTTGTAGCTTATTCCAATTTACCAAAATTCAACTCTAGATTGATTTTCTTTGTCATTAAACTATCCATGATTTCCTTGAAGTTTTTCATCAAGAAATCAATCTTCTTGTGGAAAGGGGTGAATTCCATCAATGGATCATATTTTGGATCCATTTTGTGTACAATAGCCAATAATTTGTCATAGGCAACCCATTTTTCCTTATTTAGTTCTTGCCTATTTAAATCAAATTAATTCTTGATTAGGTCTTCAGGAAAATTGAGCTCATGAACAAATCTTGCTCCTTTTATTCTTTGTCTGAACAAAGTGAAGAATCCTTCAGGATCACACTACCTCCTAAAAATGAAACTTAAATTGTATGAATCAAAGAATTTCCCAAAGTGTACCCATCCTCCATTTGTAATAACAAAACCATAAATTACTGTGTAATCTAGATAGAAAGTCCCTTTTCCTTTTCTAGTGAGATTGTCCTCATGAATGCAACCAATATGCCACATGAACTCAACAAATCCAATCCTTGGTGGCACATTGTAAGGTAGGATGTGTGGAGTCCCCTGAAATCCATACACTCTCAAAATAGTACTGGCTGGATATGGGATGATATCTCCCCAGTTGTGGCAGACCTTCAAATCAGGTCTCCTCTCCTTGGGCCTAAGAAAATCATGCAACTCCATAGGAACCCTGGGTGGATTTACTGTCAGCCTTGCTCTTAATCTTGATGCAAAATAGTTATCAAACTGTATATAATTAGCACTTTTTCTGTTATATGAAAGGTCAATAGTCCAAATTTGTACTGGCAACCTTTCTCCATAGCCAAATCTATTCAATGTCATCTTCTCAGAGAAAAAATCTGCATTCTTGAACAAAAATATATGCATGAGCATAGAATACCAGTAGAAAGGTGTGCTTGTATCATTCTGTTGTAGCTTCACCAACCCTTCATGTATTTTTTGGGCTAGGAAAGTAGCAAAATCATAAACTATAGATAAATTTGGATGTTGTATTTGCACCCGCATGAACATGAATGCTATTGGCATCCACTGCTAGGGATAAATCCCAATATTTGACATAGTGAGTAAAAGGTAGCCAGGAAGTGTTTGGCAAAAATATCCAATTTGAAAGGCTCCTTATCATTAGGGTTAATATGAATTATTGAACCTCCTGCCTTGGCCAAATGAGATGGGAGCACCTTAACTCTAAAGAGATGCTTACTTTTCTCATATTCTTGCTTCATCTTTTCAAGCTCAATAGGAACTATGAAGTCACTAGGTTCATGCAAATAAAAAACTTGTTGGAATTCTTCTCTATTAATACTCAGCAAAACCCTTCCATCATTATCCCTGACCATCACACCTTGTAGCCACTGCCTTGATAAAATCCACATCTAGAAACACATTGGGTACCACCAATTTTCCCATGTCATAAACCCAACCATTTGAGAATGGGTGGGGAAAATTCCTTTGTCCAAACCATAGTCTGAACATCTCAAAACCCTTCATCGACACTTTAGCATTAGTTATATTGAAGCAATTATATATTAATCCCTCCCCAAGGGTTTTTCCTCACATTAGGGCTTTCCCTTTTCTTTTGTCAGTTATGTACAATGGCAGTTGGTCCAAGAAGTCGTCATACAGGTTCCTTTTCAAATAATCAATTTGGCCGGAGTGGTGCTTTGATGGTGCCATTTTGGACAAACTAGGGTCTACTTGAATTATAGACTTTAGAACAAACTAGGGATTTTCAAGGATGCGAAATTACAAATAGGTAATTTTCAATTTTCAAACAAATTTCAACTTCACTTAAAACCCTAATACAATTTCTAACAATTTCCCAACAATTACATTGCAAATTCTCCTAAATTCAAGCTAAAAATTTCACCAAGAAATGCAGAATTTAACTTACAGTTTTTTGACTTGCAGAAACCCTAATTATTCACTGCAACAGTTCGTGATTTCTTCTTTGGCTTTAAAACTGCTCTGCGAAGTTCCTTGAATGCTTTTCGTGACACTAAAACAGGGAAATAATCCTCTTATTCCACCAAAACAGGCAGGAATATGTCCCGTCCACCATTACTGCTCGCTCGCACGCCTCATCAACGACTCCAATCACACACGCCTCATCAACGACTCCAATCACATTTGATGCAGGTTTGAATCTTAATCGTTGATCTTCATCTAGGCTGGATCATTGAACGACTATGCTTTAGTCAATCTGACATTGACTTCCATCGTAGAAAATGGCCCACAATTCCTCCAATCAAAACATTCCAACTCAGGAACCCTTACAACTCACATTTCTGGCCTCACCATCTCCTGCGTCATCAAATAAATCCACGTGTCAACATTCCCTTGATATCGCAATCGTTAACCATCTTGCAACTCTTGATC